>SKCR01016430.1:0-155360 GCA_019454045.1 Zanthoxylum bungeanum | reverse complement strand
CAGCCCTTTAGTAAGAGAATCTGCAAGATTATCTTCTGTGGGTATTTTCTCTATAATAACTTCTTTTCTCTCAACAATCTCCCTGATCAGATGAAATCGCCTGAGTACATACTTGGATTTTTGGTGGGACATTGTTTCCTTTGATTGAGCAATGTCGCCCGTGTTGTCACAGTATATCGTGATGCCATTTATTATCGTGAGAAGCACGTCCAGCTCCGTGATGAACTTCTTTATCTAGACTGCTTCTTTAACTGCCTCAGATGTTGTAATATACTCGGCTTCAATGGTGGAGTCTGATGTAGTTGACTGCTTTAAGCTTTTCCAACTGACAGCACCGCCATTCAAAGCAAACAGATATCCTGTTTGCGATCTGCTGTCATCCCTATCGGTCTGAAAGCTCGCATCATAGTAACCAATGACTTTCATCTAAGAACAATCTCCATATGTCAAAAACACATCCTTAGTTCTTCTCAGATACTTGAGGATTGTTTTGACAGCTGCCCAGTGTTGCTCACCAGGATTTGCCTGATACCTGCTCATTATGCTAAGAGCATAAGAGACATCAGGTCTTGTACATAGCATGGCTTACATGATTGATCATATTGCTGAAGCATAAGGGATCCTACTCATACGCTATCTATCTGAAGGAGTATGTTGACATTGATCATTAAATAATTTGATTCCATGAAAAGTAGGTAAATTACCTCTTTTGGAACCTTCCATTTTGAATATTTTCAAAACTTTTTCTATGTATGTAGATTGAGAAAGTCCTAACAACCTATTAGATTTATTACAGTAGATCTTAATGCCGAGGATGTAGACTGCTTCTCCCAAATCTTTCATGGAGAAATTCTGAGATAACCATTGCTTGGTGGCTTCTATCATAGGATAAACATTCCATGTGAAAACTTTCGGCGGTCAGTTCGATGGACATGAGCAACTCATGCATCCATGTGATACTCCAAGAGGAAGGATCTCCGCTAGTTGCCTATGAGATCGGTTACCCCACTTAAGGGTGGATCATATCATCATGCTAGTCTCCTCGCTTTGTGAACGCCCAGATTATTAACAAAACTATGACTAAGACCGTTTAAGAGTAATGATTCTCATAAGGCGTGGAAGCCATCATCTTATTACTCCAATGGCTTATTACAGTGTTTGATGATTCATATAAGTTATGTAAGATACGTATAATAAAGATTGCCATTTTATTAACTAATGAGAATACATGTACATATAGCCCATCCACAAGTTGGGTATAGGGCATATCCCTAACACGAAGCACCTCGCCATAAACTCAACTCAGTTCGGGAATAAATCCCAGAGATCGAAGCTTCTCACACCCAATGGTCGAAGCACCTCGCCATCAACTCAACTCAGTTTGGGAATAAATCCTAGAGATCGACGCATCTCAAACCCAGCATGGTTCGGGAATAAATCCCAGGGGTTGAAGCACCTCGCCATCAACTCAATTCATTTCGGGAATGAATCCCAGTGGTCGAATTGCCTCAGAGATGGAAGCATCTCACACCCAGCATGGTTCGGGAATGAATCCCAAAGGTCGAAGCACCTCACCATCAACTCAACTTCGTTCGGGAATAAATCCTAGAGATCAAAGCATCTCACAAAAGTAGCAAAACAACAGGTAAGTCTGGAAATGACCGACGAACAAGGTAAGTAATAATGCATGTATGACATTGATTGGGTTGTCACGGTCACACACTACACAAGCCCCATCAAAGTGGGGGTGACTGTAGGGACTGCATTTCTGCATGAGCCCAATGATGAGCCTCGTATGGAGGCACTGCCTGAAGAGTTGCAGAAGTTGCAAAAATTGAATGTCAGAAGGAAGGAAAACCTCCAAAATTAGCCCCCCATTGGATTCGGACTCACTAGCCAGCATCGGATTCGCTCAGTCAGTTTCTGCTTCAAACCTTAGCCTCGGACCTCCCATATAGCCCAATCCATTATGCCCTTGCACCTTCGGCCCATGCAGCCAATGACTCCCCATGCACGCCCAAAACACCACACAATCGGCCCATAAACTTCCCAAATATGATAAAAATCTCTTCAAATCATTTTCCAAGTTAATGAGTTTGGGATCCCATCCTTACCAATTTAACAAGATTTGAGATCTCCTCATCACCAAATTTATGAGATTTTTTCCCAAAATAAATTTTCCAAATTTCCATGATTTGCTTCCCTATTTGGAGATCTTTTCAAATCATTATAAAAAAAGGACAAAATCATCATCAAATAGAGGCTTGGACGGCAACTTGAAAACCCTAAGAGTTCTTCTCTTCTTCTTTGACGGTAAACTTGAAAAACAGAGAGAAAAAAATTAATAACAAAGCCGAGTGAGAGAGGCAACCCTAGACCCATCACCGAAAAAATAGACAAAAAACCAACAAAATAACCAGCCAGAAACTGAAACAGCAAGCCCAAAAACAAACAGCCATCATCGAGAATCAACAAGAAAACCAGCGACCAAAATAAGTAGCCATCATCGAAAACAGAAGCCAATCACCGCCAGACAAAACCACCAAAACACCAAAAAAAAACACTGAAAAGAGCAGCCAAAAACAACAAAAAACAACAGCAAAAAAATAACAAAAACAGCAGCCAAAAACAACCAAAAATAGCAGCAAAAAACAACCAAAAATAGTAGCAAAAATGACCAAAAACAGCAGCCAAAACAACTAAAACAACAACTATAAAAACCAAAAAAAGAGCAATAAAAAAAATAGCAAACAACAAACTAGAAACAGCGAACCAGAAATAGCAAACCTTGAAACCAAGCTTCGATCCTTCCGGCGACGACCTAACGCATTTCCAAGAAAGAAACTTAAAAGGTAAGACCTGAGGGCACCCTCACCATATTTATTTTGTAGTTCCGGACGCTGCGTGCCTGGCTGGACGTGAAATACGTCCAGCCGAGTCTATGAAGTCCTACATCAAAGACGGCCAAATTTCTGGTCACATTTTTTTCTTTCTTTGGTATTTCGTTATTTATCTTTTTCTATCTATTTATTCACTTTTATTGTTGTTTTATTATTTTGTCTTTATTTTGTTATTTATCTTTTTGTCTATTTATCGTTATTTTATTATTTCGCCTTTATTTTTTATGTTGATGATTATCTGTCTATGCATGGTTATATTTTTACGTCCGCTTACATTGCATTGATGATTATGTGTGTTATTATCCCTTACGGTATATCAGATGGAAACCCAGACGTAAATTTCATAGCCGAATCTAAATGGACGATAGTGCGGTTTGTATTTGGGATATGACTCCACGTGCCACTCGGGAAACACTCATATATGCGTAATTAACCCTCCTTTTTGTTTTCTTTTCATTTTTTGACGCTATTCCTGCTTTTGTTTGTTTATTATACTTTTTCGTTATCGCATCTTGTATTTCTTAATTTAATGTGCTTTTGGAACTACGTTATTGTGATTATTAATATTTATAGGTGTGCAAATTTGTGTTTATTTGAATTATCTTACATGAACTGCATAAGACTTTGTTATACCATTGTGTGAACCCTTCCATTATATTGGCATAAGTAAGAGAAAATTCTGAACCCAACGGTTTGAGGTCTTCCCTTGCGAGGGGTGAGTGCTGCCTTAAATCTTTCCCAGTTCACACTGGGTGGCGACTCCTTTATTCTAAGGTTTAGTCCCCCGCGGGCTAATCCGTACTCTCTACGGGCTGCGAGCCCAACAATGTCGTGGTTGCCGAACATCATAGACATAGCGGTAAACCTGCTTCGCTCCTACACTTTGCTTAACGAATTTTATAAGAAAGTCATTTCCATATGGGTCCAGTCCTATATGATCACACCATACAAGGTGCCTCCATTCTCATGTCTCTAAATGGACGATACCGAATCAATGTCGTCATACAAATATAGAATGGATCGCAGCTATAGAGAAACCACAAACAAAATACTCGCTTTGTTTGCTCTCTATGGACTGTTTAAGATTACTAACTTCACACTAAAATCCTCGTGTATGACACTCATACACTAAGTCTGAAGGCCCATAAGTAATCTAGGGTAATTAAGATAATTTATAATATGCGAAAATTAAACAAATACTTTGGTAAATGAATAACGCATCATTTTATTTCAAAACATATAAAGTCGTATACATTACATGTAGCTCTAGGGCATACATCCCAACATCTGAAACCAAAATTGAAGTCAGACAACATATATTAAAAATACACGTAGTTGATAAAAGTTTAATTATATCTAAATACTAGAATAAGAAAAAATACATAAGCGATAATTTTCATAATATTACACACTGCATTGGTTATGGATTTTTTTAACCTAGCAATGCCTCCCACTACTGTACGTAATACCATAATCCCCAATGAAAAATGAGAATTCAATAATTAAATTAACTTCCATAATAGGAATTGGACCTCATAGATATACTTCGATTCACATCTTTGGCACGTTCTCATCTAGGTATATTCACGGGTAGACAACCATTGTCAATCACACTCGCTGTGACTCCTGATTTTGTCCTGACTGTTTCTCGTTGTGACAGCTTTGGCACGTTCACAGGAGGCGTATCAACGAGCATGTCAATGACAAACTCAAGCTACCGATGTAGTCCTGACAGCTTTGGCACGTTCAGCATTTCCACTTTGACTTGAATTTGTCTCTTGTCATATAAGTTCTACCGGCGCAAATGAACTACCTTCAACCATAACTGCACAACTTTGGCACGTTACAGCCATAGCATCATGAAAATATTTACATCCATATTGACAAGGCGGACGAAGAAGCAAGTATTCCTAATACTAGTCACTTTATAAAACCTTATTTAACCGGGATTTTCCTAAAAGATGTAATTCACATTATTTAATCAAATTAAATAAATAAATGCATGTAAAAAGTAAAAATTAGATTAAATATCAAATTTAAAGGGCTAATCATATCAAAGGTATAGAATCAAACTCGCTATGATACCATTTTGTAGGGGTTTTATCAGGGCGGCGTAGCGGAATGAGTGCTGTTTGGGCGAAATCGTAGTTTAAAAATTCTAAACTTATGAATAAATTATTCAATATCCAATATTAATAATTCATTCATATTTCACCTAAACATATTTATTCGATATCATATAATGACATAAATAATATAGGAACACCGCGAAACGTTTGCGAAAATATATTTCCGCAAAATAGCATAAAATGTATTTCCGGTCAAACCGACCGACCAATGCACATGAGGACTGCCCAGGTCAGACCCAAAAACATTTGGACAGTTCGTGGACTACCCGAACAGTGACCAGTTCACTGTTTTGGCAGCTGTTACGCAGTAACGTCGTTTTCCATCATTTTCGCGTATTTCACTCCGAAACAATTTCCGATAATTATTTTTCTTGGGCAATTAAAATAAACTTATTTATTTTAATTACTCAGTACATAAAATCTTAAATTTTAAACCAATAAATCAAATTTCTTATAATTACTGATTGACCCCAAAACTTTACATTTTGATTATTTTGGTGCTCAAATTATCAAATACATATTTAAGTGATTCCAAATCAATCCCAAAATGATTTATACATGTTGAATACATGAAAATACAAATTACAACACAAAATCCAATTTTTTGTCAAATTGCCGAGAAGCCCGAGAATTTTCCTGGTTTTGCATTTTAGTTCTTTCTTGTTCAAAACAAGTCAAGATCAAATCCAATCAATCTCAAATTTAATATACATCATATATACAGCATAATACACCACATATATGAAAAGCCCCAAATTTGGAAAGGGTTATGAACCCTAATTTTACAATTTCTTCAAATTGATAAAATACACCAAATTAAACAAATTCAATACATTAATCCAATCTTTACCACACCAAACAAGTCTCACCATCATGAAACAACTCAAGAAAAATTCTAGGTCATAAATGAGTGGCCTTAAAACTCTAGAATGGCAACATGATTAATAATTATTCAAAAGAATGCTTAATAACCATTTATAAGCATACTTAGTTCATACACACATGCAACATCAATCCAAAAAGTTTCCAATCAGTTAATTTACATAAGTAAAGAGTAGAGAAAATTATAAGCAACATATATTGAAGCTTAGAAATATGGAAATAATTTTCAAGTTGAAGAAAATAAGAAAATACTTACAAAATCAAAATTTTCCCAAGCTTTTCTATTTTGTTCTTCAACTTTCTCTCAAACTTTACTTAGTAAAATATATTGTAACTTGTGTTTTTGATAGAAAATGAAACAAAAAAATCTTATATATGTTTCTCCAAATGGGCGTGAGTTTGAGAAAGCAAAATAAGATTTTTGTTAATTTCATTTCAATTTCATTTAGTTAGGTTACTTGTTCCATTTGATAACTATTATCAAAAAGTAAATCTAACAAGTGAACCAATCAAATGGTGCCATTTCCTAACATTAATCATGGTAAAAGATATTTATAAAATAATTACTTTCATTATTTAACATTTAAATAATTAAATACAAATATCTTAAATATATGTATTATATTTACATTAAATAATAAAAATACATATATTAATGATATATGAAAAATATCATAATTTGATAATTAATTAATGTGTATTTAATAATATCAAATATTAAATACAAATACACATTAATTAGGAAATGACCATTAGGTCCATTTGCGTGTATTTTTCGTCTAATGGTTAAACGATTTATAAATAATCTTTTTTTTTTATAAAAGTTGCCCTAGTGCTCTACGAGTATATTTCATTAGTGAGACTCTCTAGATTCAGGCATATCCATCACGAAATCTAATTTCGTGTCCATAATTTACCCACCCGTAAATTATGACGACCAGAGATAAACTCAATGAATCATAAAGGTCGAGGTCATTACATACGTGTAATCTCTCTGTAACAGGTATCCGGATTATCCCACATATAAATATTTAAACCTCAAATCTCCATAGGTATAATCCTGTCGACATATCTATTAACAATCTTCTAGATAACACTCGGAACCTACTTTCGAAGTATACCACGACCATGGATTTAACAGATTGCTAATCATATAATAGACAACTATGCCCTGTACATAGGACTGACAGATCCTATCTTGATACACACAAGATATCATGAGCATGAGTCCACACTTAACGAATAGGTGGAGGTCCGATCTTAATAGATCAGTGACGTGACTGTTATCTAAGTGTGGAGGATAACTCATATATCCACAGTGGTATCTCAAGTCAAAGAATCACTATACTAATCAACCCGAAAAGATTCTTATTGACATTGGTGTACCATCTATTAGGTAATCTTCATTGAGTCGTTCAATATTTATCAAATAAACACCTATACGAGTCTCCCGAGACTCATGATTCATTGGGATAAACCATCAGACCAAGTATGATATACGACATGTACTGGTCTCAGCGGATTTTACTAACCGACATGTGTCGGTAAATCTTGATCAGGAACTTAATTTGATAATATATTTCCAGTAGTGACACTTCCCAATGTCAATTACAAGCTACATTGTAATTGTGCATTACATTATATATTATCGGGTCTTTGTCTAATATATATATATATATATATATATATCACTAAACATTATTTAGTTTCAATCTAATGAATTGGATCAAATATATATATATATATATATAATAAAACACAAGAGATGCAACCATAAATAAGTAATATTATGGAAAAATATATTACTCGTATATATATATATATATATATCAATAAACATTATTTAGTTTCAATATATATATATATATATATATATATATATATATATAATAAAACACAAGAGATGCAACCATAAATAAGTAATATTATGGAAAAATGTATTGCTCGTATTCATGAATCGGACATAAATACAATCCAGATTGGCACTCCGAGCACCAACTCTAACATACACGACACCATTCCTGACGTGTCTTGGACCCGAGGAAGTAGATTACGTGCTCATGGAAATTCATGAAAGGATTTTTGGGAGCAATGCTGGAGGATAGTCAATTGCGCATAAAACACTGAGGCAAGGGTTCTTTTGGCCAACAATGCATCAGGACGGGGCCATAGTAGCTCGTTCAGGTGATGGGTGCCAGAAGAATACCAACATACCACACCAGCCACCCGAGCAATTGACTACATTGGCCAGTCCATGGCTATTTTCCCAGTGGGGAATAGATATCATCGGCCCAATGCCTGTTGGATGGGGTCAGACCAAGTTCACAATTGTTGCCATTGATTACTTCACGAAGTGGGTGGAAGCCGAGTCGCTGTCTATGATTACGGAGAAGTGAGCAATAAATTTTGTTAAAAAAAATATTATTTACCGATTTAGGATTCCCAGGCCATCATTACTGACAACGGGAAGCAGTTCGACAACAGGGGCTTCAAGAAACTTTGTGGAGATCTTTAGATTGCATTAAGGTTCGCTTCTACTGCTCATCCAAAGTCTAATGGGCAGGTCGAAGTGACAAATAAAACAATCAAGGCCAACCTGAAGGCAAAGCTCAGGTCATGCAAGGGTTTGTGGGTTGAGGAGTTGCCAGAAGTTTTGTGGGCACATCGGACAACCTACAATGATTCCACGAGTGAAACCCTGTTTTCTTTGGCCTATGGGTGTGAGGCGGTCATCCCAGCAGAAATCGGTTTGGAAACCCACTAGGTACATCATTTTGAGGTCGGGCAGAATTAGGAGCTCGTCAGGACCACCTCGATTTGATAGAGGAGAAATGGGAGAGGTCGGCGATCAAGATGACTGTCTATCAACAAATGATGGCCCCTTTCTACAATAAGAAGGTTTGGGTGCGATCTTTCCTCCCTGGACACTTGCTCATGAGGTGAGTCACTTTAAATACAAAGAAGTCCCGAGGAAGGTTCACTGGGTGCCAAGTAGGAAGGGGCGTATAGAGTGGTGGAAATCATCAGGTCGGGTGCCTATCTTTTAGAGCAGTTGGATGACACTCGACTCAAGAAGCCCTGGAATGTCGAGATGTTGAGGAAGTACTTCTAGTAGCTCTCCTTCTTGAGCTGAAGAATGAAATGTAAAAGAGGTGACCAGAAGTCACCAGCTAGGACTGAGTTGTAGAATGAAATGTAACGTCAAGAGTTGGTGGCATGTCTATGCCGCCCCTTATGAATGAGCAAGCTTGATAAACGAAAAATATATCAATATTTACCATCCCTTTAACTTAATATTTTTTATAGTATCTCGAGTTTTTTGAACATTTTGATGCGTTTTTATTTATTTTGCATATATAAATAACATCGGGACTGAATGGAATCAACTTGATACTAAAAATGATAAAATATAGATTAAATAAGGGCAAAACTGGAATTTTAAAGAGCGTCACGACGCGTGCTACCTTGATGTCGCGACGCGCCATGAAGCAGTGAAGAAACCAAATTTTACACTATTGTGTCGCGACTCATGAAGCTATTAACGTTGCGATGTCGTCACTATCAAGTGCTGAAAGTTCCCATATCGACACGCATCATATACTATGCCGCGCGTCATGACGCGTAGACCCTTCGGCGTCGTGACGCTTATAAATCCGCATAACACGTGTCTACCAGCTGGCGCGTCTCGACGCGCAACTCCTTCAGTGTCGTGACACTGAGACCGAATTTTTACCGATAAATAGCAGTTGATTTCAATTTTTTCATACTCTTTTTGGTTCCTTCTTAAGGGATTAAGGATTGAATCTTGTTTGTAATGTATTTGTATTTTTATTTTTAGTAATAAAATTATATGTGTTTTAATTTACAGTATGTTTAGCTAAATTATTGTCGCTGGGGTAAAAGGTGAAGCCTTTAGTATGAAAATATAGGTTAACCTCGCTTACATTATAATATATAAATTGTAATATAATAATCTGGATTAATTATTGGCAAACTATGTTACCGCTTATATGGCCGGTTTATATGACAAACTTGATTACCGCCTATATGGTCGGTTTTATTTGACAAAATTGGTTACCGCTTATATGGCTGGTTTTTTGACATGATTAATTCCTGAGATATATTAATTGGGTAACAATGTCAGTTTATATATTATAAAGTGAGATTTCTATATTTGAAATATTAAAAGTGGATCCCATAATCCCAATATTGTTTTTAATCTAGGGAAGTAATAAAACACAATATTCATAAGCTTATAAATTGACTTTCTTATATCTTGTGTGATACATTGGCTTGTTTATTGAATCTAGACCTTAGTGCTTCCTGTTGATTGATCACCAATAAGATTGATGTGGTAAACGTAGAATGAACTTGACAAATGAATTTTATGTTTAAGCCTTAGATTCAATAACACACGATCTCACCTTGGGGATTTCCCTCCAGGATAGGAATATACCTGTGGGGCGAGTGTAGCCACAATTGGAACTTGACCTTAATGAATTTGGAGTTTCTTAGTTAACATAGGAATATAGTTAACTAAGTCACTTTGAATAGATTCATTCGACCATCGAAAGAGGCTTTTGCATATCTTTATGTTCGAGGTTAACAAACTGATATATTAGAGATGTATAAGAGAATCAATTTATCTTTAGAATACTATTGGGCGGATTCATAACCTTGGATGTTTTGTCTTCATTAATTTCTTTTGTATTTTATTATATTTTTATTTATTTATTTGAGTTAAATCTATCTTCAACCAATAAACAATCACTTCCAATCCCAATTAGATACTTGTAGATAAGTAGCTTCAATAATTAACAACGTGAGAAATAAGTCATCGTGGGATCAATATTTTTATACTACTTGTGCGATACGTGCGCTTGCGTAAAGTGTGTTTACCGCTGATCAAGTGTTTGGCGCTGTTGCTGGGGACTTATTTTTCTTGCATTATTAATTTTGAGCCTATATACTTTACTTGTATCTAATTTTCTTTATTTTTTATCTTTCATTTTTATTTGTTTCTTTTATTTCAAGTGGTTGAAACAATGGATCACTATTGGGCGATGGAAGCATTTAGAGCTTTAAGAAGTGAAGATACACCCATATTAGGGAGACACGGTCCAGTTTTCTGAGGCCTGTTGTCCAGCCCAACAACTATCAATGGATGTCAGATATTAATAGCACAACATTTTCTCAAACCTTTCAGAACACGATGATAGGATGTGAAATATGTGATGGTAACCACCTGAGCAATTAGTGCACGTACAACTATAATTTTAGGTGGCAAAATCATCAGAATCCTTCATGGAACAACATTGAAGAACCAACATATCTCACTGAACCATATTATCTTTCTTATCCACCATCAACCTATGATCTTCCTCAAGAACCAGAACCATCAGCGGAAGGACGATTGATTGACATGCTCGAGACACGCGAAGAATGGTTGGCTGACATGCTCAAGAAACGGGAAGCTAAATTTGATGCAATCTTTCAAAGTCAAGTAGCAACTTTACAAAGACTGACAGATCAATTGAGACAATTAACTGATAACTAGAGCTACATACCTCAAGGAGCATTGACAGATGACATTGAAGAATCCTTCGAAAGCCAAGAGTTTTATATTGACAGCTTAATAGGAAGAGAGGTTGAACAATATCAAGAGTCAGAAGTACCAGTTCAGGAGCCCAGACATGTAGCATATCAAATTGATCTAGATCATTCTCTGGTCACTGAATGCATCTATGGGCAGAAACAAGTAGAAGAGTTGCCAGTACCATCCACACAACCAAATGAAGATGAAGGCTTACAAAATTGATACTCTTGGAGCATGCATTGCACATATGTCTGATGAAGAGCTAAATGTAGAAATTCAAAAATACATCTGTGAAGAAGTGCAGAACAAGGAGAGAGGCAAGAGCAAGTGTGTGAGCATGTTGATTTTGGCCAACTCATTTTTGGAAAAGGCGCTGGAAGAGCAACGCATATGGCATTGTCCTTTCTAGGACATCTAAAACCACACTGAAGCCTCCTTGAAGGATAATCTTCAGTCATGTCTGGCTGAAGACGTTAAATTTAGCGCTAATGGGGAGGCAACCCTCACAAAAGTTTTTTATTTTTATTTTTTTTCAAAATTTTAATTTTGATTGCATGATTTAATTTTGTGTGTTATTTTTTATAGGAAAAAACACAAACAGAGCATCTAAGGCAGAGCAAGTTAATCTACCAGTGAAGATGGGATCCACCAAAGTGTTTGTTATAAATACGCACGCTGGACATGCAACACACGTTGTCATACTTTAGGAATGGTGTCTAACAAATCGCGAAGATAAAAATCCAATTAATTAGAGATGGCTTGAGTAAGGAGTCTTGTGATGACATATCATTGACTCTTGAGATGCATTCCAGTGGATATATGCATCGAGTGAGTCACAATTTACGTACATAATTCCATAAAAAAAAATTCATGTCACCACAACGTACTCACATTGTAACGCGTATGAGGCAAAAGCATGTAACATGTTAAGCATTTAGCGTCGCGACGCTCAACTCACTTCATCGCGACGCGCCCCCTAATTTTCTAGATTTAAAACCAGCGACCCACACATTTTCCCTCACATATCCTCACAATCTCTTAATATTTCTCTCATCCCCTCCAATAATATTCTCCTTAATCTCTCAAAACCACTCTTTCACCTCACCAAACACTTAACCCAATCCATAAATCATCCCCATTTCGTGTGTTACTACTCCGGATTCGTGAATTCCGCCACGTCAGGTTCTTCTTCTTCATTTCTTTCAATTTATTTTCTGATTTTGTATGTATTTTTTTGGGTGGAAATTGTAATTGTTGAGAAGTAATTGGAGGCGTAGTGATTGGTAGATAAATTATTTGAAGTGTTGCTTAGATTTGCTTAGGGTGATATTTGGTAAACCCTGAAAACAGGGGAAACTCTGCCCAATTTTTTAAAAATCCCCAGTGGCAACTAAAAGAGCCCGTTCTAAGGCGGCTGCAGCACCAAGCTATGACACCAAAAAATTCATGTCGGCGACCGCCGAAAAGCGCTATGAGAAGGGGATGAGATAAAAAGTCATTATCATTAAAACAAGATTTGATATCAAACAAAGGCAATTTCCCCAAATAGATGCAATTATCACTGCCCCACACTGCATAAGCTTTGCATGCAGCCTTCCCCTGCATGTATTCATGTGGTGAGAGAATTCTACTTCATTGCTTATGAGCATCAGACGTATCAGGTTTTGATTCGGGGATAGCCAGTTTTCTTTGACCGGGCCACAATCAATAGATATTATGGGTTGCCCGATATAGAGAGTGACGAATATACATCCACCATCGAGCATTATGACATTGACCATCTGACGTAGACACTTTGTATCCCCATTGCCGCCTGGGATATGAGCAGCAGTGGGAAACATTTAAAGATGAGTTCTAGATATTTGAAACCAGATGCTCGGTACCCACATCACAAATGTGACCAAGGATCGGATGGTTCTACTATATTCTTTGCATGAGGGACATACTATTGACATATATGGGTTGATATCTAGCAATATTGTTCGGGCAGCACACTCTGCACAGGCTGGCTTACTCTACTGCAGCCTCATTACCAACCTATGTGCAGCAGCGAGAGTGCCCATGGACCAAATAGAAGAAATGATGCAGCCCACAATTGTGCTTACAACACGAATTGTCCAACAACTTCGAGCAGAGAGGACAGCACCGGCCAGTTCTTCATCAGCACCTTCACAGTGACAGCATCAGCCTCAACTCGCAATGAGATCATCTTGGCAATGTTCTATGTCACAACGCTTGGAACAGGTGGAATCTCATATTGACTTCATGGTACAGAACAGTATAGCCACGACTTAACTACTCCAACAGCTGGCTATCCATCAAAACCTCAGCACTGAGCAAATTTCTATGTTCCCACGTCATCCTGAGGACACCAGCGATGATGACGACGGGGCATAGGCATGACTCATCAAGGTAGTGTTGTTCCATTCTCTTTATTTTGTTTTGTATTGCATTTGGGACAATGCTAGATTTAGGTTTGGGGGTGGTTGTTCACTTTATTGCCTGCTCTATCCTGTTATTTCCAGCATGTTTTGTTTAATGCATGTTTTCTTTTTGCATATTTTAATTTTTACATGTCATGTTTGTTTGAATTTTCTTTTTTTTTTAAAATGTGTCTAATGATGAAGTTGTTTGTCTTAGTAAGAAGTTTTAGGTAATGATAAATGCTAATTTAACTTTTATCCTTAGTTTGAGCGTAATATCTAGGTCAGACTCATATGCACTCGAAAATAGTTCTGTAGCAGTAAGATAATAAGGAATTGACAAAGTGACTAGTTGAAATAATCGGTGGATGATGAATGACAGTTTGTCTGAATATATGTTTTTGTCTGCATTTATTTATGATGTGTGGTATGATGATGATATATAAAAAAATGACCAAGCTTTTACTTAGTAACCGGACATCTTGCCTAGTAAGTAGTGATTTTGTTGGGGTTTTCGGGGCAAATCCGGGTAAACGCAGTGGAACGCGGAAAATCAAAATTTTTCGATTTAAAGAATTTTTCTCGGGCGATTAAAATAAAATTATTTATTCTAATTACTCAATACTTAAAAATTGAAATTTTTTACCCAAAAATCATATTTTTCGTAAATTAACGAGAGACCTCTCAAAGTTTGCATTTTGATCATTTTAGTTCTAATTATCAAATACAAAATTAAGTGATTTCATATAACTACCAAAATGATTTATACATGAAAATACAACTCACAACACAAAACCACAAATTTCTTCAAATTGTAGAGAAGGACAAAAATTTTCTAGGTTTTGCATTTTGGTCAAATCTTGTTCAAAACAACATTAGATAATATCCAGTCAACACCAAATTAAATATAAATCATTACACAATACATATATGAAAAGCCCCAAATTTGGAAAAGGTTAAGAACCCTAATTTCTCAAATTAGTCCAATTAACAAATTACACCAAATTAAACAAATCCAACACTTAAATCAAGTCTCTACCACACCAGAAAAGTCTTACCACTTTGAAATAACTCAAGAACATTTCTAGGTCATCAATGAGTGAACTAATAACTCGAGAATGACAATATGATTATCAAATAACCAAAAGAGAGCTTACTAACTCCTTACAAGCTTTCTTTCATTACATATATGCTAACATCTTTCTTACAAGCTTCCAACCAATTAATTACAAACTTAAAGAGTAGAGAAAAAATATCCAAGCAACACAAGTTGTAACTTAGAATAATAGAAATAATTTTCTAGTTAAGAAAAAGTTGAAAAAACTTACCAAGATTGATGTTTTCTTCACTTTTTCTCTTTAATACTTAAGCTTTTCTCTGAACTTTACTTTTGTAGTGTATTTAGTGGATTAACCTAATGAAAGAAAAATGAAACAAAAACAATATATACTTCCCCTACATTGCCGAATTTTGGGGAAATAAAATATCAAGATAATTTTATTTTTGTTTCAATTTTTATTAATTAAATATGCATTAGTTTACTTGTTGTAATTGAACACTACATCATTAAATGTATTACAACAAGTGTAACCAACCATATTAAGCCATTTGCTAACTAATCATGACATATAATATTTATATTTTTAATTAATTTAATTATTTAACAATTACATAATTAAATAATTATTTAAATATAAATATTTTAAATATATGTATTATATTTACTTTAAATAATTGAAATACATATATTAATGATATATGGCAAATATCACAATTTGACATTTAATTAATGTGTATTTAATAAAATCATTCATTAAATACAAATACACATTAATTAGGAATGACCATTAGGTTTCTTTGCATGTATCTATCGTTTAACCGTTAAACGATTTATAAATAATCAATATTATTCATAAAAGTTTCCCTATTTCTCTACGAGTATATTTCATTAGTGAGACTCTCTAGGTTCATACATATCCGTCACAAAATCCAATTTCGTATCTATAATTTACCCATTCGTAAATTGTAAAGACCACGGATAAACTCACTGAACCATACAGGTCGAGGTCATTGCATACATATAATCCTTTCGTCAAAGGTATCCGGATTATTCCAGAGATATAGATATAAATGTCAAATCTCTATGGAAATAATCACGTCAAGATTTCTATTAGCAATCTACTAATAACACTTAGAACTTGCTTCTACAGTGTACCACCGGCCCATGAATTTTACAGATTGCTAATTCCATATTGAATACGTATGCTGTGTACACAGAACTAACAGATTTTATCATGACACACACAAGATATCCTGAGGATCATTCGACACCCAATGAACAGGCAGAGGTCTGATCTAAATAGATCGGTGATGTGACTGTCATCAAAGTGTGGAGGATATCTCATATATCCACAGTGGTATCTCAAGTCAAAGAATCACCATGCTACTCAATCCAAGAAAGATTCGTATTGACATTGATGTAGCATCTATTAAGAATCTTCAGTGAGTCGTTCATTATTTATCTATTATAAACACCTACAGGTTTATACGAGTCTCCAAGACTCATGGTTCATTGAGAAACCATTGGAATCCAAGATTCCATTATACGACATATACCAGTCTCAACAGGTTGATTTTACTGACTAAGTAGTGTAAACCATAACCAGGAACAGTCTAAGAATGACAACGTCATGATTCAACTCAATGTCAGTTGTGACACTTTTGCAATAGTATCATAACTAATCATTCTAAGATCAATTACGTCTTTACCATATATAAAAAGAGGTTATATAATAGAGACTGTTGATTTTATTCATAATAAAATGTTACATAAGTATTTACAGGGAAATACAAAAGAAAACTGACGCTCCGAGCACCAACCTTAACAAATTCTCCCACTTTCTCTAGTGTCAATATCGATTGTATCTAATACCCATCAACTCTGTATGTTTATCAAATAACATTGGAGGAATGGCCTTGGTAAGTGGGTCTGCTATATTATCTTGACTCGGTACCTTGCACACGACAATGTCCCCTCGTGACACAATCTCTCTAATGATGTGGTAATTTCCTTCCAAATGTTTCGACTTCTGATGTACCCTTGGTTCCTTTGCTTGCGCAATAGATCAAGTATTATCACAGTATAACAAAATCAGATTCTAAATACTTTGGACTACTCGTAATTCTGTGATAAAGTTCTTAACCCATACAGCTTCCTTTGCAGCTTCAGAAGCTGTAATATATTTCACCTCTGTGGTGGAATCAACTGTTGACCCATGTTTGGAACTCTTCCAACAAACTGCACCTCCATTAAGGGTAAAGAGGAATTCTGATATAGACTTTCTATCATCGGGATCCGATTGGGATTTGAAATCTGTATACCCATTAACTTGCAGTTCATTTCCTCCATATATTATAAACTTATCCTTAGTACCTTTAAGATACATAAGGATATGGTTAATGGAAATCCAATGGTCATTACCTGGATTGGACTGATATCTGATGGTCACACTAACTGCAAAGCTGATATCAGGTCTAGTACATAACATGACATACATGATGCTGCCCAAACACGAAGCATAAGGCTGATTAGACATTCTATTCTTCTCATCTTCTGTTTGTGGACACAACTTATTTGAAAGATGTAAGCCATGTCTGAATGGTATGTTTTCTATCTTATAGTTACAAAAATTATACCGTTCTAAGATCTTATCTATGTACGTTGATTGGGATAACCCAATAACCTTTTTATCTCTATCTCTATAGAGTTTTATGCCTAAAACATAAGAAGCTTCCCCCAAGTCCTTCATGGAGAAATTCTTACAAAGGTAAGCTTTGACGCCTTGCATAATCCCGATATCATTCCCAATGATCATGATGTCGTCAACATAGAGAATTAAAATATGACCATACTCCCACTGACTTTCTTATACAAACAGGATTCTTCCGAATTCTTGAGAAAATCAGACAATTTGATTATCTCGTCGAATCGAAGATTCCAATTTCGTGTAGCATTTTTAAGTCCATAAATCGACTTCTTAAGATTACATAACATGCCCGAGTTCTCGCTGGATGAAAACCCTTCATCTGTTCCATATAGCTTTCTTTATCAAGAAATCCATTTAGAAAATTCATTTTGACATCCATTTACCAAATCTCGTAATCATGGTAAGCGGTAATAGACAATAAAATCCTTATAAACTTCAGCATCGCAACTGTCAAAAAATTTTCATCGTAGTCGACATCAGGTCGCTGCGTGTAAACTTTAGTAACCTTTAGCTATCAGGTCGCTGTGCTTCCTTTTGCAAATCCATTTACAACTGATATGTAACATCCCCGATCTGGAGATGTTACCGGTGGGGAATAGGTCGTACTATTCCCCTGAGCCTCTGACATACTAACTGAATTCTTTGCTACTGTCATATCTCAACTATAACTTGAACATGGGACCATTGCCTAACCTTGTTAACATAAAGTACAAACTCACATACACTTAACGTTACAAACATTTTGACTCTACACTTTAGTATTGAAACACAACTTTACTTATACAATTTTCTGAAACTAAACTTTATTTGACTTGACTGAACTTATACTCTGACTGGTAGATTCAGACCCACTAGTGACTGCCATCAATATCCGTCCTCACGAGCTCGTCCTTTTGGAATACCTACAAAACAAATACTGGGAGTGGGGGGGTTAGATCGATGAACGATCTAAGTGAGTGGACACAAAACTGAAAAACTGAATATAAGCATTTGGTTCTAAATCTAAAGTTTTAGAAATAACTTTACGGAAAAACTCTTTTCCGAAAACATCGTCTAAAATCTACTTTTCAAAACTTCTCTTTCTGGAAGTGATTTTGAAACTCTGGTTTTCGAAAACTATTTTCTAAAATTTGATTTCTGAAAAATGTGTACTGAAAATCTAAAAATTGTGAGCTGCTCTGTATCTGAAAAACCTTGACGTATGAGGGCGTTACGTATCGCCGTCCCCCCATACGCTTAACTATAGCGAGCAGTGCAAATCCATGACTTTGGGGCGTTACGTATCGCCGTCCCCCAAAGCATGCCACCACTGTCTCTGAAACTGGTGGTCTTGGGGCATTACTTATCACCGTCCCCCAAGCCACAAACTAGAACTGGGGGTGCAGATCTATGCTACCACCCAAGCCCTGAAACTAGGGTCTATGGTCGTTACGTATCGTCGTCCCCCTAGCCTTGCTCTAGGATCTGAGGGCGTTACATATCGCCATCCCCTCAGTCCTCTACATGTGTACATGTCATATGTCCGTCAATTCCATATTGTCTCAAGTTACATACTGGGGGTGAGTTTTTCCCTCATGCCCCGAAAAACACAAAACTTGTGTTTTGAAACAATTTCTTTTCTAAAACATTTCTCAGAGTATACTAAATAAAATATAGCTGATAAAGAATTTGGCTAACGCACTAAAAATAGGAATGGTAAGTCTGATATGAAAATACAAAATGAAAAACAAATAAAAGAGAAAGTGTCCACTCACAGTTTTGGAATCTGGTTGGTACTGTATTCATTACCGAAGAGAGTTGTGATTCATGTGGATAATCTAGGATCGGGAACTTGATTAGTATATATATATAGTAAAATAAACCTTGATATCTAACTAAACTTAACGATACGTTAATAGGTTTTACCTACGAGGCTAGTCACAATCATATTTTGATGTAAGATACGTATATGAATTGATACGAGACCCCAAGGGTGGTCTCTAACGTGCTAGGGTGGAACTGGGGGGGTTTAAAACTAATTTTGGGGAAATTATGTGTCTCGCGTCGCAACGTAAACCCTTGCGCGCCGCGACGCGTAATGCCCAGAATCCTTTCATCATTTTCCTTTGCGTCGCGATGCAAAGTTCTTCGGTGTCACGACGCAACCTGGGTTTCCAGGATTTTGTTTTCCTTTTCCAACTTCATACAAAGCTCAAAACATCCAAATCCACTCCATATCAATGCTTCCATACTAAAAACCAATATATAATACATCATCTTACACTCCATTTAACATACATCAATCCTCCAATCTATCAATAATTCAACTTCTAATCTATCTTACACACTTTATCAAGTTATACCCAAAACCCACAAGTTGGGATTTACCAATGTTTCTATGGTTTTAAAGTCAAAAAATCACACTATCATTTTCACAACTAAGCTCCCAAACACTAAACAAGCATTAACATTTCAAAACTTGTAATTCCATAATTTGGGTCATGGATTTCTTACCTCTTTCCTTGCTTGATTCCTTCACCCTCCAAGCCTTTTAAGATTGCCAAGCTTTCCTCTATTTCTTTTCTTCCTCTTCTTCTTCTTCTTTTCTTCTCTCTTCTTCTTCTTCTTTCCTTTATTCTTCTTCTTCTTCTTTCATTTCTTCTTCTTCACGTTCTTTTCCTTCCTTTTTGTTTCCAAAATTTGAGATTTGTGAAAAGTTAGCCCTTTATATAGTGGGGGGTGTTTGATATTTGGAAATTTAGGGAAAAGTGTAGAAGAGTGTAGAAAGTTTGAGATTTTTGCTTTTGACCCCGAAATCACTATTCATCCAAATTTTGACTTGCGTGTTTGAACTATTTATGGTCCGATTTTGGAAAACTTTTCAACGCAAAAGTCTTAGATCTCGATCTCAGCTTTCCGGCGATATAAAATTCATAAAAATTCAAGTTCATATGAAAAGGTTACGCCCCAAATACCACAGGCTATCCAAAAGGGAACGTTGTACAGTCTCGTCCTGGGACTTCGAGGAATTTACCGATTACCCCCAAAGTCATCCCACAAGTATATTTAAGTCTCAACATAATTTATTTTATGTTCCTTCATCCCGTACATAGAAGTAGAGTCGTATATAGTAGTAAAAACTATTGGTCGTTATAAATTCTCCCCCCCTTAAATATGATTCGTCCTCGAATCCTTTCTGGTGTATAACTTGCGGTTTTCCTAGTTTCGAGAATATCTTGCGATTCTACTACATTTATCTTATTGGCTCCAGTCTTAGCTAATTACTTGATCTTCCTCTTTTCTCTTTTCTAAGTTCTCGTTTCGTAAGACCTCTACTGAGTACATTTGACTACTATCTTTCTGAACCTTTAGCTGTGCTCAAAATTCCTTATCTCCAAAAATATCTTTCTTCTAGGTCTTTACTATGTTCCATAATTACTTAACTTGATCATATTCTTAATAACCGGTACCTTTGATTCTCACTAAAGATTCTGATATCTTCATACTCGTACTCAGTATTCATTTGCTCCAATTGTCCACTTGGTCTTAATATTCTTTCTAATCACTTAGATATTAACATTCTATACACTCTTTTCAACCTTCAACATTTTATGAGCTTCTCCCTTCAAGTTTAAAAATTTCTGCTTTTCTAAGGGGGCTTGGGGTTTTCTAACTTACTGATATTGTCTATCGACACCACTCGTACTAAAAGTGTTACTTCTGGGCAATTTCCTAGCGATCCCTCTCGATTTGGTTATGGTCAAGGCTTATATTCCTTCATACTTTGCTTTCAAAGGTCTTTACTCACATTCTTGCCAATATTTTGTAGTTCGAAAATTCATTTTCTATGACATTTACAGCTTCACACTAAATTATTTTTCCGTACTATGATACAAATCTACCAAACCACCCATACCCGCGGCTAAAACCATCCCAAACCCGTAGTGGTTTGATCATCCTAGACTAGGGCTAGGTACCTTATATGATTACTCAACCAAAAACTTTCCTTGTTATTACTTACCATTACTTTTACTTATTAAGTATTATTCTCTTACCGTCGTTGTATCTAAATAGCCTCACTCCCTTGACTTTTTCTTGATATTCTTTTCATCCTCTACTTCATTCTATATTTACTGAAAACTTTCTTAGTCTATGTCTCCGCGTTTTTACCCGGGGAATATCTTCTTTCTTTACGCACCTATCATTTGCTCAGACCTTGGTTTCTTGAAATATCAGTTATTACTTGACTACTACCTTATTTTGGTACTGTTCTAACTTAACAACTTCCTTTATGACTCTCAATAGCTTCACTTTGTTTCATTCTTTAACTACATCTGCAGGTCTCATCTCTTTGATCTTTCTTTACTGTTCTTTTTACGTTTACTCATCTTCTATACTTGATTGCATGGTAATATACCTTCTTTTTATTATTTTCCATACTATAGTAAACTTTATTTTTTCTCGGTTATATACCATATTATACTTCAGTCAACACTTACTTAGTATTCTCTCCTTATTTATTGTTGCGCCTTGAGAATTTCACTTTCAATCCTTGTGTTAGCTAATCTTTTCATTTACTCTTCTACTTTGTTTTATAACTGAAATTGCTATGGGTTATAACTCTGTTATTTTATTCGAAGGATATTTATTCTCATATATCCTTGGTTATTCTTAACGTTGTCTTTCTATATTCTTGTCGCATGCTTAACTAGTACTTCTTCTCTTTGTTGCCCTGTCTAAAAGCTCTTATTTTAAAAAAAAACTCTTACTTAGCCTATCTCTTCTTTTATTTTATTATGTTTCGTTGCTTTGTTACTGGATTCGATCTAGGGTTGGGAGGGTGGGAAGTAGTCTTGAGGCTCTTCTATTATGGTTATTCGGTGACACATACTCTTTGCCTAGGACTTTCGTGTATACATGTCTGGCGTCTTTTCCTATACTGGGTATTATTATTAAAATTTATCTGTCTTGCCTTACTCCTGGTCATTTACATCAATCAATCACTCCACATTCTATACAAAGTCCTTCAAGAAGCATACTTCCTAATAAGTTCCTTATACTGTCTCTTTACCTTTTCTATTGTTTAACTCTCTGCGGTCACTATATTTTTTCTCTGGATACTACTATCATCTCTTTGCTATCTTCCTAAGGGACTCATTCTATTACAAAGTTTCCTTTCTTATCTTAGTTCCACAAACTCCTTACTTCTTTACTCGCTTGAAAACTCTATCTACTTCGACTACTGCGGACATCTTCTACTAAATCTTTGATCCATATATTACTCTTACCTAATATCCTTCTTCTGAATACCATGAGATTCTTTATAAGCTGTTCACTATGTTCCTAAAAGTCATTCTCCATGATCTTTTTGCACTTCTAATATCCTTACTTTCTTGAGGGTTCGTTATTTCTATGGAGGTTTCCGCACTTAGCACAACTTATTGTAGCGTCGAACCTTCGCATCTCATGTTTCTTGTCTATGTTTCTTTGGATTCACCGACTTAGTTGTCGAGCCATCTCGTGATTAGTCTAATCTATCAATTGCTCTCTTTTACTATTCCTTCTCTTTACTAGATTCCAAATTGAGCATATTTCTTCCATAAGGATCTTCAAATACACACTTATGCTTTACACTTAAGCTTGGTAACGCTCTGGTTAGATGTTTGTACGCTTTCTAGAATTAAGGTTTCTGCAAGAGAGGGTCGTCATTGGTTCTGCAGGGACCTGGTCAACTACTCCATGTCTTAAGATTCATTACTCTTTATTGATTTCTCCGAGGTCTTCACTTATCTTACTGTCTCCAAACTTCTTTTCTTATTTCACTATACGTGCTGAATCTTTTTGCCACTTCTATTTTCTTTTTGCTGTCTCCATATCCTATTCCTTGGCTCTACACCATGCTACTGAGGCTAATGATGGTTCGCTCTTATGGTTATTTCCTAAATCTATGTTCTTTGATCTTGCCACGAATCACAGCTATAGCATTTTGTTCTATGGTCCATACTAGTACCTTCATCACTTCTAAATATCCCCAACCTCATGGGTCTGTTATTTTATACTTCCATGGTTTTCTACTGGCTAGTGGGCTGATCCTTAAGTCCTACTGTATTGGTCCATCCTGTGGACTTTTACTAGTGCTGCAGACCTTGTACTGACTTGTCTTATCCTCTGGGCTATCATGGGTTCTCTTCCTAATAACCTCGAAACTTCCTTAATCTCTTTTTGGGTGATCAATCTTCTGAATGCTTCCATTTCTTATGATGAACTGTCATTGGCTCCAGAAAGTCGCCCATATTTATACGAGTAGGGGCTAGGGCAAAAATCTTATATCTTAATGGGTTTCAGTATCCTTGTTCTAGTGCTCTGTGTCCTGGTAGAGTCTATTTCTCATGTAAGGTAGGTATGAGGTAGGCTCAGTCAGGGCAGCTTCCTTATCTGGTGTCACTGGACCCACTAGTGACAGCCATTAGTATTCATCACATGAGCTCGTCCTCCTTGAATACCTGCAAAAAAAATACTGGGAGTGGGGGGTTAGATCCCTGAACGATCTAAGTGAGTGGACGCAAAACTGAAAAACTGAATATAAGCATTTGGTTCTAAATCCAAAGTTTCATAAATAACTTGATGAAAAAACTCTTTTTCGAAAACTTTGTCAGAAATCTACTTTTCAAAACTTGTCTTTCTGGATCTGCTTTTGAAACTCTCATTTTCGAAAACTATTTTCTAAAATCTGATATCTGAAAACTGTGTACTAAAAATCTAAAAACTGTTAGCTGTTCTATATATGAAAAACCTTGACGTATGAGGGCGTTACGTATCGCCGTCCCCCCATACGCCTAACTGTAGCCAGTAGTGTAAATCCATGACTTTAGGGCGTTACGTATTGCCGTCACCCAAATCATGCCTCTATTGTCTCTGAAACTGGTGGTCTTGGGGCGTTACATATCATCGTCCCCCAAGCCACAAACTAGAATTGGGGGTGCGGATCTATGCTACCACTCAAGCTCCGAAACTAGGGTCTAAGGGCGTTATGTATCACCATCCCCCTAGCCCTACTCTATGATCTGAATGCGTTACGTATCACTATCCCTTTAGTCCTCTACATGTGTACATGTCATATGTCTGTCATTTCTATACAGATGAGGTATCTCGTCTGGATCCTAGCTGCCGACACGTTGTCTTCTTGGAAAATTATTATTATATTATGCTTCTTCACCCACACCACTTGCACCACCCACATCCTCTATTTCTTATCTTCCTATTTTTGATCTGCCACAGCCTGAGAAAACTTCGACGGAATCGGTTTGTCAAAGCCCATCGAATGATGCAACGGTCGTGCCACCGCCTTCTTTCTGCCTCAGTAAGTAATTACTCTGAATTCTCTGCTCCTTCTGCACCATCACCATCTGAATATGTAGTTCCTCTTCGACGTTTCAATCGTCAATCTGTCTCAAGTTATATACCGGGGTGAGTTTTTCCCTCATGTCCCGAAAAATATAAAACTTGTGTTTTGAAATAAGTTCTTTTCTAAAATATTTCTCAGAGTATACTAAATAAAATATATCTGATAAAGAATTTGGCTAACGCCCTAAAAACAAGAATAGTAAGTCTGATATTAATATACGAAATCAAAAACAAGTAAAAGAGAAAGTGTCCACTTACTGTTTTGGAATCTGGCTAGTACATGATCCATTACCGAAGAGAGTTGCGATTCCTGAGGATAATCTAGTATCGAGAACTTCATTAATATATATATATATATATAGTAAAATAAACCTTGATATCTAACTAAGCTTAACGATATGTTAATAGGTTTTACCTATGAGGCTAATCACAATCATATTTTGATGTAAGATATGTATATGAATTGATACGAGACCCCAAGGGTGGTCTCTAATGTGCTAGGGTGGAACTGGGGGGTTTAAAACTGATTTTGGGGAAATTCTGTGTCTCGTATCACGGCGTAAACCCTTACGCGTCGCGACACGCATTGACCAGAATCCTGTCATCATTTTCCTCTTGCGTCGCGATGCAAAGTTCTTCGGCGCCGCAACACGACTTGGGTTTCCAGGATTCTGTTTTCCTTCTCCAAGTTCATCCAAAGCTCAAAACATCCAAATCCACTCCATATCAATGCTTCCATACTAAAAACCAATATACAATACATCATCTTACACTCCATTTAACATACATCAATCCTCCAATCTATCAATAATTCAACTTATAATCTATCTTACAGACTTTATCAAGTTATACCCAAAACCCACAAGTTGGGATTTACCAATATTTCTATGGTTTTAAAGTCAAAAAATCACACTATCATTATTTAACTAAGCTCCCAAACACTAAACAAGGATGACCTTTTCAAAACTTTTAATTCCAAATTTTGGGTCATGGATTTCTTACCTTTTTCCTTGCTTGATTCCTTCACCCTCCAAGCCTTTTAAGATTGCCAAGCTTTCATCTATTTCTTTTCTTCCCCTTCTTATTCTTTTCTTCTCTTCTACTTTTTCTTCTTCTTTCCTTTCTTCTTCTTCTTCTTCTTTCCTTTCTTCTTCTTCACGTTTTTTCTTCCTTCCTGCTTCCAAAATTTGAGATTTGTGAATAGTTAGCCCTTTATATAGTGGGGGTGTTTGATATTTGGAAAGTTAGGGAAAAGTGTAGAAGAGTGTAGAAAGTTTGAGTTTTTTGAATTTGACCCTGAAATCACTATTTATCAAAATTTTGACTTGCATTTTTGACCTATTTCTAATCTGATGTTGGAAAAATATTCAACATGAAAGTCGTAGATCTCGATCTTAGCTTTTCGGTGATATAAAATTCATAAGACTCCGAGTTGATATGAAAACGTTACACCCCAAATACCACAGACTGTCCAAAAGGGAACGTTGTACAGTCTCATCTTGGGTCTTCGAGGAATTTACAGATTACCCCAAAAGTCATCCCACAAGTATATTTAAGTCTCAACATAATTTATTTTATGTGCCTTCGTCCCGTATGTAGTAGTACAGTCGTATATAGTAGTAAAAACTAACAGTCGTTACACGATAGGAACAATTCTTTCATGAAGCGTAACCAAGTCCCAAACTTTATTCTCATGCATTGAGTCTAACTCGGATTTAATGGTGCCTTGCCACTTCACAGAGTCGATGTCCAACATCGATTCTCTATAGATAATATTGTTAGGGTTGGTACTCTGAGCATCAATTTTATTATGTATTTCCCTGTAAATACTAATGTAATATTTTATTATGAATAAAATAAATAGTTTATATTATATAACATCCTCTTTTATGTGGTAAAAATGTAAGAGACTTTAGAATGATTAGTTATGATACTGTTGCAAAAGCGTCGCAACTGACATTGAGTTGTATCATGACGTTATCATTCTTAGACAATTCCTGGTCAAGGTTTACACCACTTGGTCAGTAAAGTAAACCCGTTGAGACTGGTATATATCGTATATTGGAATCTTGGATTACGATGGTTTCTCAAAGAACAATGATTCTTGGAGACTCGTATAGACGTGTACGTGTTTATAGCGGATAAACAATGAATGACTCACCGAAGATTCTTAATAGAGGGTACACCAACGTCAACAAGAATCTTCTCGGATTGAGTGAGCATAATGATTCTTTGACTTGAGATACCACTGTGGATATATGAGTTATTCTCCACAATTAGATGACAGTCAATTCATCGATCTATTTAGATCAGACCTGCACCTATTCGTTGGGTATGGATTGATGCTCAGGATATCATGTGTGTTTCAAGAAAGGATATGTCAGTTCTGTGTAAAGAGCATAGGCATTCCATATGGAATTAGCAATCTGTTAAATCCATGGGCCCGTGGTACACTGTAGAAATTTGTTCTAAGTGTTATTAAGCGATTGCTAATAGAAACGTCGACGTGATTATATCTATAGAGATTTGATGTTTATATCTATATCTCTGGAATAATCTGGATACCTGTGACGGAGGGATTATACGTATGCAATGACCTCGACCTGTATGGTTCAGAGAGTTTATCCGTGTTCGTCATAATTTACTGGTGTGTGAATTATGGACACTAAATTTGATTTCGTGACGGATATGCCTGAATCTAGAGAGTCTCACCAGTGAAATATACTCGTAGAGCACTAGGGCAACTTTTATGAATAATACTGATCATTCATAAGTCGTTTAACGGTTAAACGAAAAATACATGCGAAAGGAACTAATGGTCATTTCTTAATTAATGTGTATTTGTATTTAATATTTGATATTATTAAATAACATTAATTAATTGTCAAATTATTATATTTGACATATATTATTGATATATGTATTTGAGATATTTAATGTAAATATAATACATAT
Source organism: Zanthoxylum bungeanum (assembly GCA_019454045.1). Classification (NCBI taxonomy): domain Eukaryota; kingdom Viridiplantae; phylum Streptophyta; class Magnoliopsida; order Sapindales; family Rutaceae; genus Zanthoxylum; species Zanthoxylum bungeanum. The sequence goes on along the minus strand of SKCR01016430.1, from coordinate 127,325 downwards.
ATTTAAGATATTTGTATTTAATTATTTAAGTGTTTAATTGTTAAATAATTAAATTAATTAAAAATAAATATCTTTTGCCATGATTATGATTAGGAAATGGCATGATTCTATTGGTTCACTTGTAAAGTTGCTTTATGATCAATGTCATCATTTGTAACAAGTAAACTAAAGGCATTTTTTCATTTAATGTTTTGAACAAAAATTGAAAAAATATCATGATATTTCTTTCACAAGTTTCGGCCAAAGCAAATTTTTAACAAGATGGTTTTGTTTCACTTTGTTTTCATAACAACAAGTTTCCAAAAATAAAATTACAAAGAAAGTTGAGAGAAAGTTTAAGAACACAAAGAAAGAAAAGCTTGGAAATTTTATTTCTTTTGTAAGTCTTTCTTAAACCTTTTCAACTTAGAAATAATTTCTAACATGCTTACCTTCAATATGTGTTGCTAGGATGTTGTCTCTACTCTTTTGATTTGTAATTAAATGGTTGGAAATTGTTTGAAATGTGTTTGCATGTTTAAAGAATAAAGTGAGCTTGAAATTAGTTCTTAAGCTCTCTTTTAGCCATTGATGGTGATGTTGCCATTCTAGAGTTGCTTAGCCACTCATTGATGACCTAGAATTATTCTTGAGTTGCTTTATGGTGGTGAGACTTGTTTGGTGTGGTAAGGATTGGATTAAAGTATTGAATTTGTTCAATTTGGTGAAATTTGATCTTATGGATAATTTGTAGAATTAGGGTTCATAACCCTTTCCAAATTTGGGGCTTTTCATATATGTGATGTAATTTGGTGTATGTTAAATTTGGGATTGATTGGATTTCATCTTGATATGTTTTGAACAAAAAAAAGACCAAATTGTAAATCCTGGAAAATCTGGGGGTTGTTCGGCAATTTGGAAAAATTTTGGATCTTAAGTATTGATTAATTAAATAAATAAGTTTATTTAATTGGTTCAAGAAAAATATTTGAAATCAGAAAATTCTGATTTCTGCATTCCGCTGCGCTAACCCGGTAATTCCCTTTAAAACCCTAACAAATAGGGTTAGTCTCTTCAATTAGAGAACATCGGGACTCTTTTCTTGTATCAAATACAAGTGTTCAGGAAGTCTAGATACCCTTTGTGATATACGGAGTGTATGTGTTGAAGGTTCTTCATCTATTTGAACTTCAGCTTCCTCCGTTGGTTCGTTGGTCTCAGGTTGTACTTCATCAAGTTCAACATGTCTATGATTTCCTCCTTCAGTAAAAAATTCTACTTCTAGAAATTTTCCGAAGCGAGCTAAGAACACATTTCGATGCTCGGTATTATAAAACAAATATCCTTTCGTATTTGAAGGATATCCAATAAACCTAAACTTTTGCCCTCGAGGCAAAAGCTTATTCTGCTGAGCCACCCTGGCGTATGCAGGATAGCCCCAAACCTTAATATAATTAAGATTCAGTTTCCTACTTATCCATATCTCATACGGAATCGTAGGAACAATTTTAGAAGGGATCTTATTCAAAAGATGTGCGACGGTTAAAAGAGCATAACCCCAAAAGTAATGGGGAAAATCTGTAAAACTCAACATAGATTGGACCATATCCAATAGTGTCATATTTCTCCTCTCTGACACTTCATTATGTTGTGGAGTACTAGGAGGAGTATATTGAGCTAGAATCTCATTCTCCTTTAAATAATCAGTGAACTCTCCACTCATATATTCACCGCCTCGATCAGATCGAAAGCATTTAATATATTGTCCTGTTTGTTTTTCTACTTCATTTCGGAATTCCTTGAACTTTTCAAAGGTTTCTGATTTATGTTTCATCAGATAAACATAACCATACAGTGACACATCATCGGTAAAGGTAATGAAGTATGAAAAACCAATATGTGCGGTCTGACTCATAGGGCCGCATACATAAGAATGTACGAGTTCCAATAGGTCAGTGGCTCGGTGTCCAACACCCGAAAATGAGGCTTTGGTTATTTTACCCCGCATACACGATTCACAGGTTGGATAAGGTTCAATGGTGAGATTAGGAATCAAACCATTCCTAACCAACTGGGTTAGGCGTTTCACGCCTATATGACCTAACCTCATATGCCAAAGTTGAGTATTATTTATTTCAGATAATTTATGTTTATTAATTCCAGTATTCAAAATATCTCGAGAGGTGTGCAAAATGTAATGACCTTGCTCATTTGGACAACGAAAGATCTGAATATTATTTCTATTATATAAATATAAAGAACGATTCGTAATATTTACATTATATCATTTAGTATCTAATATAAAAAGTGACATAATATTCGCCACACATCCTGGAACAAAAACGCTGTCATGCAATAAAAGTGTCCCACTGGGTAGGGGAATCTCGTATAATCCCACTGCAACCACATCCATAGAGTCGCCACTCCCAAATCGCAATTTCATCTCCCCAGATTTCAGCCGTTTACTTTCCGTCAGCACCTGCAAAAAATTACAAATGTGAATAGGACAAGCATAATCTAAAATCCAACTAGTTGTGACAGGTTCACAAGCTAATGAGATATCAATAATTGGAAAAATAAAAGTACCTGATGTCGATGCTCTCAAATATTGCCTCTTCAGTTCAAAAGACAGAGAACTGAGAATGAATGACTTAAACCTTAAATCATCATCTTTCCATTTCTGGAAAGTCTCAATCTCTTCAGGCGATGCATCTTCAGATATAGCAAGGGGTAATGGACCTTCCAAAATATATCCTAGCTTCTCGGATCCGAGGACAATGCTCAAATCCATATCCCATTCTGTAAAGTTCTCAGTTCCCTTAAGCTTATTTGTATCAAGCATACGATCAAAGGGGTTGTTCGAAGGTGCCGCCATCACAAATCTATCAAATAGATAGAGAATAAACGGTTAATAGACATAACAGTTCATATAATATCAAAAGCATTAAATAGATCATGGATTTTTAAATCTAAAAATGCCTCTCCCATTATTTCATGCAAAACTGCAATCCCCAAACAGAATACATAAAAAGAAATAATCAAATTAAATACAATAGTGAAAAGTGGATCCCATGAATATATTTCACCTCACAGCTTTGCCACGTTCTCGGTTACGTATATTCATTAGGTAGATAACTCATTGTCAATCACTCACCAGTGACTCATGGGTTCCAGTTCTGATCGTTTCTCGTTGTGATAGCTTTGGCATGTTCACAAGGAGGCGTAGCCGGTTATAGTCGTAGATTATTTATCCATAAGCGGTATTGACAAGACGGACCAAGTAACATGCATCAAATACATATTAAAAATAAAAACTTATTTACAAATAGGGATTTTTCCGTAAAAGATGCTTTTACTTTATTTTATCAAATTAAATAAACACATGCATGCATAATGTAAAGATTAAATTAAACATTGAATTTAAAGGCATAATCTTATCGAGTGTTCAAAATCAGACTCGCTCTGATACCATTTTATTAGCGTTTCAGGGGCAAATCCGGGTAAACGCATCAGAACATGAAAAATCAAAATTTTCCGATTTCAATAATTTTTCTTGGGCAATTAAAATAAACTTATTTATTCGAATTACTCAATACTTAAAAAATGAAATTTTTTACCCAAAAATCATATTTTTCTTAAATTACCGAGAGACCCCTCAAAGTTTGCATTTTGATCATTTTAGTCATAATTTGTCAAATATAAATTTAAGTGATTTCAAGTCACTACCAAAATGATTTATACATGTCTTATACATGAAAATATAACTCACAACAAAAAACCACAAATTTTTTCAAATTGCTGAGAAGGACAAAAATTTTCCAAGTTTTGTATTTTGGTCCAATCTAGTTCAAAACCACATTAGATGATATCCAATCAACACCAAATTAAATATACAACATTATACAACATATATATGAACCACAAATTTGGAAAATGTTCAGAACCCTAATTTCTCAAATTAGTCCAATTAACAAATTACACTAAATTAAACAAATCCAACTCTTAAATCAAGTCTCTACCACACCAAACAAGTCTCACCACTTTTAAATAACTCAAGAATATTTCTAGGTCATCAATGAGTGGCCTAATAACTCTAGAATGGCAACATGATTATCAAATAACCAAAAGATAGCTTACAAACTCCTTTCAAGCTTTCTTTCATTACATACATGCTAACATCTTTCTTACAAGCTTCTAACCATTTAATTATAAACTTAAAGAGTAGAGTGAAAAAACTTCCGAGCAACACAAGTTGTACCTTAGAATAATATAAACAATTTTCTAGTTAAGAAAAAGTTGAAAAAACATACCAAGATTGAAGTTTTTTTCACTTTTTCTCTTTAACACTTAAAATTTTCTCTCAACTTTTCTTTTATAATGTATTTGGTGGCTTAACCTAATGAAAGAAAAATGAAATAAAAACAATATATACTTCCCCTACATTATCGAATTTTGGGGAAATAAAATATAAACATATTTTTGTTTTTGTTTCAATTTTTATTAATTAAATATGCATTAGTATACTTCTTGTAATTGAAAAATACATCATTAAATATATTACAACAAGTGTAACCAACCATATTAAGCCAGTTGCTAACTAATCATAACATATGATATTTATATTTTTATTAATTTAATTATTTAACATTTAAATAATTAAATAATTATTTAAATATAAATATTTTAAATATATGTATTATATTTACTTTAAATAATCCAAATATATATATTAATGATATATGACAAATATCAAAATTTGACATTTAATTAATGTGTATTTAATAAAATTATTCATTAAATACAAATACACATTAATTAGGAAATGACCATTAGGTCCCTTTCAATATATCTTTCGTTAAACCGTTAAACGATTTATAAATAATCAATATTATTCATAAAAGTTGCCCTAGTGCTCTAGTGAGACTCTCTAGGTTCAGGCATATCTGTCACGAAATCCAATTTCGTGTTCATAATCTACCCACTCGTAAATTGCATACGTATAATCCCTTCGTCACAGGTATCCGGATTATTCCAGAGATATAGATATAAACGTCAAATCTCTATAGACATAATCACGTCGGCGTTTCTATTAGAAAACTCTTAATAACACTTAGAACTCACTTCTACAGTGTACTACGGGCCCATTGATTTAACAGATCACTAATTCCATATTGAATACCTATGCTCTGTATGCAGAACTGACGTATTCTATCTTGAAGCACATAAGATATCCTGAGGATCAGTCCTCACCTAACAAACATACGGAGGTCTGATCTAAATAGATCGATGACGTGACCGTCATCAAAGTGTGGAGGATATCTCATATATCCACAGTGGTATCTCAAGTCAAAGAATCACTATGCTACTCAACCCGAGAAGATTCTTATTGACGTTGGTGTAGCATCTATTAAGAATCTTCGATGAGTCATTCATTGTTTATCCGCTATAAACAACTACATGTCTATATGACTCTCCAAGACTCATGGTTCATTGAGAAACCATTGGAATCCAAGATTCCAATATACGACGTGTACCAGTCTCAACGGGTCTACTTTACTGGCCAAGTAGTGTAAACCTTGACCAAGAACAGTCTAAGAATGACAACGTCATGATACAACTCAATGTCAGTTGCGACGCTTTTGCAACAGTATCATAACTAATCATTCTAAGGTCAATTACATCTTTAGCATATATAAAGAGATGTTATATAATAAAAACTGTTTATTTTATTCATAATAAAATGTTACAAAAATATTTACATGGAAATTCATAAGAAATTTATGCTTCGAGCACCAACCCTAACAGATTATTCGTGTTAAACAGTACGACTTCAGTTAGATAAATAATAAAGCTTTCACTCAGTAACTGGGAGTTTTGCCTCAGTAAGTAGTGATTGTTCACGTAAAACGGTAAAGCTTTAAAAAAAATAAAAAATAAAATAAATAAAATAAAATCTCTCATACCACACTATGCGCATATAGCAGCAATCATAATAATTTATCTAGATAGCCAGGTTGGTTTGACCCATCAACTACTGAGAATTGAGACAAAATGACCTAGTTTAGTTACTTAGAATCGAAACTGTTTAAAGATCTATTCACACACTCACTTAGAGTCTGATTTAGATCTTTGTTCAAAGGAATGGATTTTAATTGTAGTATGCATTTTGAAAGTTCCTTTAACTTCATTACTAAACATCATCTGAGGAAGTTATGTATATATCTACCATGTTTGTTTCTTTTATCTTTTTATTTAGTTTTGTGTGATTACATGTGCATTTGATAGACGTTTGTGAGTATCGTCGTTGTAAACCCTCACGAGACTATAACTCGTCCATTAGGGATACTTAGGGGTTTAAAGGCTTGTTGCATATGCTAAATGTAATCGTGATGCCTACAAAGGTGGTTTAGGTTAATTAGGTTTTAGTTGTTTATTTCATTTTATGTCCACTAGCAAAATATTAGGTTTGTGGGTGTGATGAGCGGAAAATATATCAATATTTACCTTCCCTTTAACATAATATTTTGTATAGTATCTCGAGTTTTGTTAATGTTTTGATGTTTTTTTGTTTATTTTGTAGATATAAATAACATTGGGACTGAATAGAATCAACTCGGGACTAAAACGATAAAATATGGATTAAATAAAGGCAAAATTAGAATTTCAAAGAGCGTCGTGACGCGTGAAACCTTGACGTCGCGACGCGCTATGAAGTAGTGAAAAAACTGAGTATTACACTATCGCATCGTAACTTATGAAGCTATTAGCGTCGCGACGCCGTCACTATCAACCGCCGAAAGTTCCCCTACTGACACGCGTCATCTACTATGCAGCGCGTCGTGATGCGTAGACCCTTCTGCTTTGTGATGCTCAACAAATCCACGTAACACGTGTCTACCAGTTGGCGCGTCGCGATGCACAACTCCTTCAGTATCGCGACGCCGAGATCAAATTTTTACCTATAAATAACAGTTGATTTCATTTTATTTTTCGTACTCTATTTGGTTCCTTCCTAAGGGATTATGAATTGTATCTTATTTGTAATGTATTTGTATTTTTATTCTTAGTAACAAAATTATGTGTGTTTTTATTTATAGTATGTTTAGCTAATTTATTTTCGCTGGGGTAAATGGTGAAGCCTTTTTATGATAATCTAGGTTAATCTCACTTACATTATAATATATAAATTATTATCTAATGATCTGGATTAATTATTGGCAAACTATGTTACCGTCTATATGGCCGGTTTATATGACAAACTTGATTACCGCCTATATGGTCGATTTTATATGACAAAATTGGTTACCGCCTATATGGCTAGTTTTATATATTTTAACATGATTAATTCCTAAGATAAATTAATTGGGTAACAATGTCAGTTTATATATTATATAAAAAGAGAGATTTCTATATTTGAAATATTAAAAATGGATCCCCTAACCCCCCAACATTTTATTTTTAATCTAGGAAAGTAATGAAACACAATTTTCATAAGCTTATAAATTGACCTTCAGTGAGTCGTTTAGTGTCTTATCAAATAAACACCTATATGTCTATACGAGTCTCCCGAGACTCATGGTTCACTGGGATAAACCATCGAACCAAGTCACGATATACGTTATGTACTAATCTATGCGGATTTTACTAACCGATCCGTGTCAGTAAATATTGACCAAGAACTTTATTTAAGGATATACAACTAATAGTACGCTTCCCAATGTCAATTAGAAACTACGTTGTAACCGCGCACTATACTGTAAATCCTAGGGTCTTTGTCTAATATACACGTATCACTGAACCAGATTCAGTTTCGATCTAATCGTAATCAAATAGCTAATCACAATTAGATCGAATAATCGTATAAAAGACAAGGGTGCTACCGTTAAATTAGCAATATTATGGAAAATGTAATTGCTCATATTTATGAATCAGACATAAATACGATACGGATTGGCGCTTCAAGCACCAACCCTAACAATTTCTCCCACTTGCTCTAGTGTCAATCCACGGTATCATATACACATCTCAATGTGTATCGCATACTCATGGCCCTCAAAAGCTCACTAGCACTCACGAGGTATGAAACAACAAGTAAGCCCGCTTTATAAATCGAGTTTGTCCAACAAACCCAACCGTTTTCCTTAACCATCATCATTCATATTTTACAGAATCCAAATTCCATATCAATATGACTCAGACGCTATATCAATATTGTGCTATAGCTACTTCCAAGATTAATTTTCTCTCTCATCTAATTAATCCTAACTTAATTAAAGTACGAGTCATACGTCATCGGTGAATCTTCGGGAAGCGACCCATGAGATCCCCAGATATGTTGGCAGTAAATACGGTCGTCAGACTATTCAAACACGTAAGTACCTAGTACTACGTTTGTACCGATTTACAAGACAAGGTTGGCTTCTAGCAAAGCACCATGCCTACCCAATTCTCCATAAATGTCCTTACAGGAATATAGTGATCTATATCAGGCGTAGTATACGTAGTATTGCGTATTTCGATCCAGTATCGGATGTCACGTGCTAGGCCTGGGGCTGGAATTGTCTGCCCCGTACGAAGCACATATCGGATCTCTGGTAACTAGTCTCTATATCGGATAAACATGACCTTGTCATTTTATCCCGATGACTGCAGTACTTATGAGAACCAATATCGTATCCTACGTGACCATCATCTCCACTATGACTGGAGTGATACTTCCGTCTTGACATCACACCCAACACACTACGATTCTCAATATACCCAGCAGAGGCGTACACAGAACCTGTTAAATCCCTGGACTACCAAAACCAAAGTATATTGATTGTCGCAAGTATTAGCGGTGCAAGTCTCAGGTTAAGACCAAATACACCTACCCTAATTTCGGACTTCCATAGACATATAGTCATACTACCAATGGAATTCCGAGGGGGTCTATCCAGAGCGAAGCTGTTTCCCGTACCATCGGTAAAACACAACCTCATATTACACTTGCATGAGTATCCTATACCCAAATATATGAGAACTATGTTGTCATGCCCTCACAACGCGGACAAGTGTAATACTAGTCTTTTACGCATTATCGATGTCCAATCTCGATAATACTCTGACTAGGGATATTTAATGATTTATCCTTCGTGGACTGATACTGTCTCATATCATCTCAATCCAGGAACAAATCATAAGGACCTCCTATCATTTATACATCTTGGTGATCTAATCACAAATGATAAGAGAGCAATCTCCTGTGTCACATAGTTAATTTGTACAACATCACCATGATTTGTACAAATAGTGACGCTATGGGTCATAATTGTCCAACAATCTCCCACTTGGCCTATAGCCAGTCACTCGAGTGTCTGACACCCGAACTATGTACGGTTGGCTCAAACTGCTGAGAAAAGACTCGAGTGTCTGATGCGATTTATTCGATCATCACATCGCCATGATGTATGATCCGAACGAATCAGATGAATATCGAAGTATATATTTGGATCGTTGATGAGACCATTAATTCTTTAGCCTGTGATGTAGCCTAGCTCAGCTGCTAATAGAACTATATCTAATCTAATTAGATTTATTATCGACCCAAATGGCTTCTATTGCTGCCTCAGCTGCAGCAATAACCCACATTTGTTGTTTATTCGGTAACATTATCTTGCTTGGAAGATATCCAGCTCACTGTTCCGTTATTCAAATTGTATAGTACCGTTTAGCGACTTAAAGTCATTTTATCGGTTTATGAAACTTGCAGCAGTGAACCCAGTCACTTCAAGTTCTCATTCTCCATAGTATAAGACAGCATCCTTAGTTCTCTAAGAAACTAATGGATGTTCTTAATATCAATCCAGTGACTATCACTTGGATTGGCTTGTTTGTGACTCCATATGCTCAAAGCGTATGAGACACCAGGTCACGTACATTTTTCAATGTATGAGTTCTCGGAGAGTTTTCTCAAAAGCCTAGCTTTCACCGATTATATTTTGGGAATATCATTTCCAATAAATGATATGTCATCATTATTTTATAGGACATTCACTGTCAGTGCGCTCCCACTAACCTCCTAATATACACAAGAATCATTTTCGTTTTTTTGAATTAAATCATACACCATTATGATTACATCAAAATGATAATTCCAAGAACTCAATGCTTGCATCAATCCAAACATGGATCGAATAACCTGCAAACCTTGTTTTCTAGTTTTGGTACGATAAAACCGTCAGGATGTTGTAAACATCCTCCAAAATGTTTCCGTTAAGGAAAGCGGTTTTGGCATTTAGCTGCCATATTTCATAAATGAAACATGCTGATGCTGCAGTTACAGTTAAAATATTTCATTGTAATCAACACAATGTTGATAACGATACATTTTCGTTACAAACCTAGCTTAGTGCGTTGGTATGTTGCCATCCATGTATGTATTCCTTGAAGACTTATATAGTACCAATAGGCACAATGCCTTACGGTACATCAACTAGTATCCAAACTGGTTGATATACATGGAATCCATTTCGGATGTCATGGAACTTTGCCATAATTAGGGAGTCGATACCTTGTATCACTTCCTCATACGTAGTCAGTTGGTATTCCTCAAAAGATTGACATCTTTATGAGGTGAGATCAGAAACCCATACCCAAGGTTGTTTTCTGACTCTCTCCGACTTACGCGGTTCTTTTGTATTCGAAGATTACAGGTATAGTTTCATCCTTGATGAACTATTTGTGTTCCATTAAGATTCGGTGCCTGGAATAGTATCACTCTGATTTTCATCGAGTTTTACTATCATTCTACTTACCACTGCATATAGGTATTCCTCATAGGAAAACCGCATGGTGAGCAACAATTAAATTGTTCTCTTGTGTGTTGTATAAGTACTATACTTTGGTATCCCTAGGATAACCTACAATTGGCACTTTTCTAATTTGGGTTTTAGTTTTGGTATCATCCAAGCATATGCCCAGCATACCCAAATCATCAGGAATGAGAAACCCGATTTCTTTCCTGTTCATATCTAATATGAAGTCTGTCAGACAGATTTTATGGAACCTTATTCAAAATAAGTCTCGCACTATTTAAAGCGTATCCGTTGAAGGAAATGGTAGCTCAGAGCGACTCATAATTAACCTTATCATGTCCAACAAAATTCGGTTACTCTGTTCGGACACACTGTCAAAATGACGTGTTCCGGGAGGAGTCCTCATTGAAAGAATACTATACTCTTTCAAGTATATAAAAAAATATTGCTTAAGTATTTTCATCATAGTCTAACTGTGATGATTTTATACTTTAGCTGATCTGTTTGTCTACTTCGTGTCGAAACTGTAAAAGTTTCCGATTTGTGTTTCAAAAGAAACACATAACCATAACTTGATGCCACATCCGTAAAGGTCACGAAATATTCATATCCACCTCTAGCCTAGCTAGACATGGGCCCACTTGCTTCACTATGAACTAGGGCTAACAGATTGGTGGCATTTGCACTTTTACCAAGTAAATAGTGTTTTAGGCACTTTGCCCAATAAACTAGATTCGTAGACTTTATTTGAATGGTATCAAATTAGTCCTAGTACCCACTCTTCAAAAGTGCGGATATACGAGTCTTGTTTGATTGTGTCTCAGTCAACAATGCCACAATATGTTTCTTCTGATCAAATCAGTTTGAGCTATTTGTTTGTCATGTTATATGTTTGAGATTCATTTATATTCAAAATATAAATTCTGTTATTCACATCTAATGTGTTTATCTCAATATCATCTTTATAAAATAAAACATTTTAGTGTTCTAGAATATAAAGGTAAATCCGCAACGGATTAAACACTGATATAGAGATAATGTTTCTAGTCAAACTAGTTACATTATAGCAGTTTCCAAATTTAAGTACACACCCAAAGCGTAGTTCCTAAACTCAGGTATCTATGGTTAAAAAAGCGACTTTCGTCCCCTTTCCGATTCGTAGATTAATCTCAACTGAAGTCAGTATTCTTCTCAAAGTAGATTCTGAACACCAGTACATATTTATGTATCACACTAAATATTCAAATCCAATTTTAATACTAGAAGTGAACATATTTATGACAAATATATTTGAAGCCGGAGCCTTGCACCGTCTTCAATTCCTCCATGTCTCCCTTGTCCAAATGGCAGTCACGCTTCCGCGATCCCGTTTGCCACATTTAGGCAGACATTTTGGGATATGTCCTTTTATCTTCCCAGAAGATTATAATGATTTTGCCTTTGCCAATTTCAACACTCTAGAAGCCTTTGGTCAAGCCTAGGTTTTCTAGAATATCGAAGTGAGGTGCGCCTTGCGCTACTTTCCATATTGCAAACTTTGACTTTGTCTCCTTGAGAATAGTCATTAACCCTCCAAGAGTTATCAATTGCAATTTAGTCTTGTTTGATCTAAAAATAGATCTATGAAGATCCTTCAATTTCATTATCATACTTTAAGGATCTAATCCTTAGTCCTGATTAAGAAATCAAGGAGTCTAATCGGCAAGCTTAATGGATTAAGCACTAAAGTTATCATTACATGAATCTTCCAAAGATCATGCTCTAATATTTGCTTAACTCCGGGCTTAGGCAAAATATGTTATTTTATCAAATAAAGTAACTTATTAGTTTCCAGGACCATCCTGAAATTATTCCCAATTTGAAAATTAAACCAATTAAATACATTTTCCCTAGGATTGTGTTTTAAATGCTAATCTTTCAACTTTATCTTGATTTTAATAGTCCAACTATTTAATCAACGATTTAGGTATTATTTATTATAATGATTATTTATAGTCCAACTATTTAATCAACTATAATTTAATTGTTTGAATACAGTCCAACTGTTAATTAAAACAACGATTAAATATTAGTCCAACTAACATTTAATTTATTTGATGAATGATATTTGTTTGAGCGCGTATGGCAAGTAATTAAACAAATATTGCAAATTTAATTCTTGCCTCCAACTATTTTTCGGTGAGCCTCTAACCCTCTGTTGAGTACTCGGGAAACCGTATTTCCTAGCGGGCTAGGATCCCGTTAAATATCACACAATCTTGACTTTGGCCAACAAATTGTATGATAATTAACTAGGTAGATCTCTAAGATCAATTGGATCACATCCAATTCCTAGATCCAGTAGGGGGACATCCAAGTCCGAAACATATATCTTATATATGCTAATGTATCCAATATATTACCTAACCTTTTTCCTCTGAATCAACTAAGCCTTGGCTTTGGCACAACAAACTTAGTGATCCCAGTTAAGCGGAACCCATTGACCATGGAAAGCTTCGTAATCAATGTCGATGGACAAGAAGTGGTCTTGACTTTGGCCAACAAACCACAACTTGGACAAGACACTAATATGGAACAAAGCTCTTATGATTCAAACACATCTTCGACGGACAAAGGTCTTGACTTTGGCCAACAAACCAATGCCAGTCTTGGATCTTGAGTAAGAATCACTCAATGGAAGGAAAAATGCTTAATATTTTGTGAGGGTTTTTCGCGTGCAAATTGGCAACCAATTTATTATCTTTGTTAAGGTCTCATCATCATACACCCTTAAACATGCATTCTAAATACATAATAAAGTGCGTATAAATAAAATAATAATGATATACGGATAGATACTTAACACATTGATCTTATATCAAATATCTCCCTTTCCTCTCTCCCGCTAGCACAAGTATTTACTTCTACTCGTTACACTACACTTCTAAAGAAACCTCATTTACATTGAGGGGAATAAGTGAGAAGAGAAATACATAGAGTTGAGAGGTAATAGGCTGGACATGCAGGTCTAATTAATAAATTCTAAATTTATTACAACAATTTCTAAAATTGCCCAACCCATCTAATATCCATCCGATATACATTATTCATGCATCGCAACCATGTATTCACACAAGCATGTTATCAATCAATCTAATCAAATTAATTAATCTGATAATTAATGACCATCCAATGTTCAAACAACGATTTGATTTTGCGCGAGTCAAACTCGTTTTGCGAATAAGTACTCAAAGTACGAATTCTCGAATTAAATTAAACTACAAAATTAAATCCAATTCAATTTGCATTTAATACTAATTCGTTATTTAATTCCAAATTAAATATTACACTTTATTAATAAACCTTTACGATTTATATTCCAAATTTAATCGTTACGGGTCTCAAAGCCCGATTAACATCCAATGTTTATTTAATTAAAGTCCAATGGGCTTTTAATTAATTTCTTAAGGCGTGGACTTTTGGTCAACTTGGGTCAAACCCAATAACCAAAGCCCAATCAAGGAGTAACCCCATAAGCCTATAAATCAATTTAGGCCCATTAGGCCCAATTAAAATAATTAAGGTCCATTAGTCGCATTTGGGCTTTATGGAAGCGGTTTTGGGCCCAATTGGATCCAACCAATTTAGCCTAAACCTAACTTGGTACAACCAAACCCAATAAGCCCATTTACAACATTACAAGCCCAATTTCAAAAATTAGCCCAATATAATTCAATTATAAAAAATCCAATTTCACAATTTAATTACATAAAGTGTATAGCATAATTAATTACATAAATCAACATTTCCAAATCATCAATTTACAGAACTAATCATGCTCTTTAACAACAAAACATGTCCAACACATTTTATCAAAAATCAAACCAATATTCATGCTTATCAAAGTCTCGGCTTTGGAGGGGATTTTATGTCCAAATCAAATTCAATCCAATTAAATCCAATCCAACATTAAATCAATATTCCCAACATGATTCCAACTCATCCAATGAATCAAAAATCAAAAATCCAAGACATTAGGGCATAATAAACTCTCGGCCAAACTAAGAATTTTGGGCAAAATTGTTCCAAACCAATTTTCTTGAAATTGATCCAATGAATCTTCAATTAAACATAATTTAAGCATACTAGATCATCCAATTTCATTAAATCATGCTCAAATACAATTTACCCAATTTTAAGCCCTAAATCAAATTTCATGCTTTTACTCCGCTCTGATACCATTGTTGGAGTTCTACGGTCCCGATGATCGAATAATAAGCATAAAAACACATGTGAATACAATCAACGAAGTTGCGGAATACTTACATCGAGCGGTTGAGCGATGCGGTAGACAACAAAAATCAATTTTCTTAGATCTATGGTTCAATGCTAAGTTCCGGAATCAATATCAAATATCGCTCCCACTATAAGTTATAGGATAATTTTCTTCAATAAGAAAACAATAAAATCATTAAGTATCGAATACTTTGTAAATGATTTTGACATCCTATTGTACTTTTACGAAAATTTTCTAAGGGTCATTTCATCTTATTAATTATGTAGTTCCACTTATAGTTTATCATTCGCACATTTAACTTCAATAAGTCAATTCTTTTTTGCAATCGTCAACATTCAATATTAACCACCAAGTAACAAAATAATTTCATTACTTAGGATTGTAGAAAAGATATTCTATCAAATAGAATACAATATTCTATTAAATAGAATAAATTATAAACCTTTCACTCGTACCTCCGAGGCACAAGTAATTTCAATTATATAACCATTATACAAAAGAAAGATTCAAATCTCAAACTTTTTAAGATTCGAATTTTCTATCTATACATATCATATATGCAATAGTAGAAACTAATGGAACAAAATTAAAGAGATGAATTAGTGTTACTGAAGCTTAACCCCAAGAGTATTGAAAACCAATTCGGTAACACTCAATATCAACGAATCAAATCATATAAGATTCGATAACTCCCACTGATCAATTCCATCACAATGGAATCGTGGAAGTTTAATATTGAGTAAGAATCACATTCATTAAATAACTTTAGAACTAATTGCCTTTAAATTCATGCGTTTGATCATATTAAACATCTTCGAACAATTCAAAGACATACAATGAATTTTTAAAAATATAGTTTTCAACACTACAAATAGAATATCTTTGAACCATTCAAAATATTCTATCCACGTTTCAACAGAAAACATATTGAAAGTTCTCGAACCATTCAAGACGTTCAATATATATTCTTTTAGAAACATGTAACTAAGTCATGACAATTCAACAACAAAGTTACGGAGTAAAGAAAACTATCTAAAGTAATTTCCAATTCATTAAACTACATACATCCAATGTATCAGTTTAATAAATTTGTGGTCCAATGACGATCATTGGTTAAATGAGATTTAATCACATCCTAAATACAATATTCATTAAATGGATAAGGATATGTGGTGTGATCTTGTATCAGACCATCCTTTACTGTAAGGAACAAGCATCTAATGCTTTTATGATAAAATCTCATAAAGCACAGTTCTAAGTTATTTATTTTACTGAATATTTTTCTTAATGCTTATGTTTCATTAATGACACTACTAATCATTTTAAAATATGTAACAACTGTTTATACAGAACAAGTAACTATCCAACAGTCACAAGTTTTGATATCAAATATCAAAACAGTTATTAAACATTATTTTAAACAACTAGACGGGAGATCTCGTATCCAATACCTACAGTTTTCGTATTGTGAGAATCAAAATTCTCTATACAGAACTATACGCATCTCCTTTCTTTAGCTTTGTAATTTGCATTCAATTATTCATAACAATTGCAAATGATTGATTAGAAAACTGTGTCAGACACATGACTTCTAAGAGTCACTAAAGCTAAGAAACGTCAATATAAGATAAACAAACACTAAATGGGTTTTCTTAATGCCAGTCAAGAATCTCGAGACATAAACTGATTCGTGTCAATTTTTACTGCATAAGAAACAGTTGTAACTAGACTATTATATCCTAAACCAGATATCTATTTAGATTACCTATCGTGACTTAGTAACTAAGTCACAAACCATCTTGATTTACAAGGAAATCAGAACAACAGTTCCCGATGGTTTTAACTAACCTAACAATATCTAAGCCTACTGTCTTTCTAGAACCTATTCTAGAATTACGCAACCAAAAGTAAAGTCAGAAAACCTATATATTCAAGTAATATACTATGTAGTGGATTAGAAGCATAATTCTATAAACAAAATAGAAAGAAAGGAAAACAAAAGCAGTAAATTCCAAAATATTACACACCGCTTAAGTTATGGATTTTAAACTCAGCAATGTCTCCCACTACTTTACGTAATACCGTAATCCCCAACGAACAACAAGAATTCAATAATTAAATCGAATTCCATAGTGAGAGTAGGATCCCATGAATATATTTCGACTCACAGCTTTGGCACGATCTCGCCTACGTATATTCATTAGGTAGACAACTCATTGTCAATCACTCGCCAGTAACTCCTGGTTTTGGTCCTGACTGTTTCTCGATGTGACAGCTTTGGCACGTTCACAGGGAGGTATATCAAGGTTTCACTTGCCAATGACAAACTCAAGCAACCGATGTAGTCCTGACAGCTTTGGCACGTTCAGGATTTCCACTTTCACTTAAATTTGTCTAGTATCAATATACAACCGGCATGGATAAAATTCTATCAACTACACCTTCACTACTTTGGCACGATCTCAGATGCAGCCATAGAATGTTACCCATAAACCGTATTGACAAGACGGAGCAAGAAATATGTATCCAATACACGTTACTTTATAGCCATATTTCAAAACGAGGATTTTCTTATGGAAGTTTTAATGTACATCAAATGCTTTATTTTAATCTAAATCATTTTCTAAACAATTTAGTTCTACCTATAGAAAATATAACTTAATTTAACAATTAAATTTCTGGTACATTTTCGTTAGAGAAGAACTAAAAAGTAAAGAAACATATATAGATTCCAAGCATGTACGAACAATAAAATTGGATTAAATATCAAATATCAAGCATGAATAAGGTAATGGATGAAGCATCAAACCCGCTCTGATACAATTTTTATTGGGGTTTTGGGCGATGGGGCGCAGCGGAAGCGCGGGTTCGGGGGAAATCGTATTTTAAAACTTTTTCAAAATACCGAATAAATTATTCAATATCTAATATGAATAATTTATTCATATTTCACCTAAACCTATTTATTCAATATCAAATAATGACATAAACAAGTTGAAAACTTGTAAAACTTTTACGAAAGCCGTTTTCCGTAAAATTGCCTAAAACACATTTTTGACCGAACCGACTACCCGGCACTTATGGAAACTGCCCAGGTCAGCTCCAATAGTGTCGGGGCAGTTCATGGGATGCCAGAACAGTGAAGAATTCACTGTTTGGATAGCCGTCACCCGGTTGGCTCAAAATCCACCTGGTAACGCCGTTTTTGGCCGTTTTCACTTATTTCAAGTCGGAAACACTTTCCAGAAATTATGACAACTCCAAAACACATCCAAAACATTCAAAAGACACCAATTTCATCATAAAATCAGAATCATTTCCAGGTCAAAACAGAAAACGAAATTGTCCAATAATTCATGCTTTAAACCAATTTTCAACAAGATTAATCTAATTAATCCATCACCAAATGAGTCCCACCACAAATGAACAACTCTAGAACAATTATAGGCTATCTAAGAGTGGATCAACAACTCTAGAATGACAAAAAAATTTCCAACAATAAATTGAACCAAAATTACACTAATCTAGTTCAATATCTACTCACACATGCATAAATCCTTCCAATCCACCATCAAACAACAAAAGCCCCAAAATCTACAAGAAAAGAAACCCTACAACTATTCTAAGAAATCAAGAAACAAAAGAAACTAATTTTAAGCTTTGGGCTTTTGAAGATTACCTTTTAACTCCAAATTCCTTAAGCTTTTTCTTTGATTTCCATGCTTTTCTTTGTTGTTTCTTCAAAACATATTTTAGGGTTTTTGTTCTTGTTATAATCGATCATGGAGGCTTCATTAAGAAGAAGAAAACTATGCCCACTTTTAAATACTAGTTGGACGAAATTAAGGGGGATAAAATGGTCAATTTGTATTTTTAATTTCATTAAAATAAAAATACAAAATATATAAGTATCAAGTTCCATCAAATGAAGCTTGGACACTTAGCTAAATAAAATCATGCCACTTGTAATAATAATAACCAAGTATTTTTCATAACAATTATGGAAAAGATATATCAATTAACTATTCAAATATTTAACATTTAAATATTTAAATAATTAATTAATATAATAATTATTATTATAAATATATGTATTTCATTTACAATAAATGACAAATACATATATTAATGGCATGTGTCAAAATCTCATTTGACGAATAATTAATGTGTATCTAATCGTATTATGTATCAAATACAAAAACACAATAATTATTAGCGGATAAAATCTCATAAAGCATGTGTTATCGTTCAACCGATTAAACGATCCGAATTAACTCATTTAATCTGGTGAAGTATTATGAATAATTCGTATTATTCATATCGTGTTGCCCAAGTGCTCAACGAGTACACTTCATATTGTGGGACTCTCTAAGTTTAGGTTTATCCGTCACGAAATCCAATTTTGTGTCCATAATCCACCCACCTATGGATTATGACGACCATGGATAATCACGCTAAACTATGCAAGCCGAGGTCATAGCATACGTATAATCCCATCGTCACAGGCCATCCGTATTATACCTGGGATATATATCAGAATGTCAAATCCATTCGGTATAATACAGTCGACTTTCAATTTATGATCACGAAATAACACTCAAAACTGGTTTCTGATGCTATACCATGGCCATGGATTTACTAGATCGTAAACACATGATGGATGTCTATGCCCTGTATACAGGACTGACGGATCTTATCTTGATACGCACAGGATATCATGAGCATCAGTCCACACCCAACGAATTGGCGGAGGTTTGATCATGACTAGATCATTGATGTGACTGCCATCAAAGTGTGGAGGATAACTCATATATCCACATTGGTATCTCAAGTCAAAGGACCATTATGCTCGCTCAACTCGAGAAGGTTCCTATTGACGTTGGTGTACCATTTAATATGAAACCTTCAGTGAGTCGTTCAGTGTCTTATCAAATAAACACCTACATGTCTATACGAGTCTCCCGAGACTCATGGTTCACTGGGATAAACCATCTGACCAAGTCACGATATATGATATGTACTGATCTCAGTGGATTTTACTAACCGACCCATGTCAGTAAATCTTGACCAGGAACTTTATTTAATGATATACAACTAATAGTAAGCTTCCCAATGTCAATTACAAACTACGTTGTAACTGTGCACTATACTGTAAATCCTAGGGTCTTTGTCTAATATACATGTATCATTGAACCAGATTCAGTTTCAATCTAATCGTAATCAGATATCTAATCGTAATTAGATCGAATAAGCTTATAAAAGACAAGGGTGCTACTGTTAAATTAGAAATATTATGGAAAATACAATTGCTCGTATTTATGAATCGGACATAAATACGATCCGGATTGGCACTCCGAGCACCAACCCTAACAGCACTCTTATTGCCGCAGATGGTATATTAAGCCGAACCAAGTCGGTGTCCATCAATATAGTCACTACATATAAATTGACCCTTCATAAGTAACTCGTAATTAGAGCCATGTCATAATGTCCGTTATACCCTTCTAATTATTTATATCTTAAGTAACATTGATTCTCTAATGGACAATTTATTCATAACCATTATGAATTTTAATCTTTCTATTTGTAATAGAAAGACTTGAGCGCTTTAACCGTTCAAGTACCGAATCTACCCTTAAGGAAGATACTCCTCCACTTTTCGCAAGAAGAAGTAAACTCCATATCTATGTAAAACGTTTCCAGCTACTTAACAGACCATGCCCCCAAAGTACGTAGCTATTGGTCGGGACTGCTACACCAACCTCACCTTTGTAAATCAAAGGACATAGCCTGCCTGCTCTAGGGCATACATCCCAACAATCTCCAACTTGCACTAGAGTAAATGGGACATGTCACGTAATCCTAGACCATTTAGGTGACCTTCAAACACTTTATCCGACAAGGTCTTTGTAAATGGATCAGCCAGGTTCTCTGCGGATGCAATCTTTGTGACAAAAACGTCTCCTCTCTGCACTATCTCCCTGATGAGATGTTATTTCCTCTCTATATGCTTTTCCCTCTTGTGGCTTCTTGATTCTTTTGAATTTTCCACTGCACCACTATTATCTCAATAAAGTGGGAGTGGTTTATCCATATCTAGAACAACTTCCAGATCTACCAAGAATTTACGAAGCTAGACTGTTTCCCTAGCTGTTTCATAAGCTGCTTCATACTCAGCCTTCATGGTGGAGTCAGCAATGGAAGATTGCTTTATACTTTGCCATACTGTAGCCCCACCACCTAGGGTAAACACTTATCCATATGTTAATTTCCTAGAATCGATATCTTTCTGAAAGCCAGAGTTTGTATATCCCCTTATGATCATATCCTCACCGGAATATACAAGCATATAATCTCTCATTCTCTTAAGATACTTGAGAATATATTTCACAGCCATCCAATGATCCAATCCTGGGTTAGACTGAAACCTACTGACTACTCCCACTGCAAAACAGAAGTCTGGTCTCGTGCATAACATAGCATAAATGAGACTACCAACTGCTGAGACGTATGAGATATGACTCATTTCCTCAACATCTTGAGGTGTCTTATGAGACTGTTCATTTGATAAATGAATTCCATGCTGATACGTCAAATTGCCTTTCTTGGAATTCTGCATCCTAAATCGCATAAGGATCTTATCGATATATGATGCATGAGACATAGCTAACAGTCGTTTCTTACGATCCTGAAGTATTTGAATCCCAAGAACATAAACTGGCCTCTCCCAAATCTTTCATTTGCAATTAGTTAGCTAGCTAGATTTCCACGTTCGATAATATATTTACATCATTACCAATTAGTAAAATATCATCGACGTATAAAACAAGAAAAACCACATTCCCGTCAATGACGCGCTTGTATACACGAGGCTCATCAATATTCTACTCCAATTCATAAGACTTGATCTTGGTATCAAATCTTATATTCTAAGATCGAGATGCCTGCTTAAGTCCATAAATGGACCTTTGCAGCTTGAAAACCTTTTTCTCTTGACCTTGGGTTATAAACCCCTCTGGTTGTACCATATAGATACTCTCATCAAGATTGCCATTCAAGAATGCAGTCTTGACGTCCATTTGCCAAATTTCATAGTCATAATATGCGGTAATGGATAGAAAAGTGTAGATAGATTTAAGCATGGCTACTGGCGAGAAACTTTCCACATAATCAACTCCCTCTTTCTGGGTATAACCCTTGGCCACTAGCCTAGCCTTGAAGGTCTGTACCTTCATCTTCTCCCCTATTCCTCTTGTAGATCCACTTACAACCTATGGGTTTCACCCCATCAGGTTGGTCTACAGGTTCCTAGACTGAGTTGGAGTACATAGACTCCATCTAGGTTCATGGCTTTGAGCCATTCCTCTTAATCATAATCATCAATTGCACTACAATATGTCAATGGATCATCCATATTATCACTGGATGTGACAACTTGTGCCTCTCCAACTCTTAGATAGCGATCAGGTTGTCGTACAACCCTCCCACTAAGTCTAGGTGGCAGATCATTCTGAGGAGCTTGAATCTGACGCTCAGATATCGAAGGTGCTATGAATTTGTCAACTATCATTGACGATGGTGTGCTAGTCAAACTAGTAAGTAACTCCTTGAGTAACACTTTACTTCGAGGTTTGAACTCCCTCATATAGTAATATTCTAGAAACGTAGTATTTATCGATATAAACATTTTGTTATCTTCAGGGCTATAGAAAAATCCACCCCTAGTCTCCTTCAGATATCCTATAAAAGAGGCACACCTGAGAACGTGGCTCCAACTTTGTAGTCTTATTCTTCAGCACATGTGCTGGACACCCACATATGTGGAAATATCGTAAACTAGTTTTATGACCACTCCACAACTTTAAGGGAGTCTTAGAAATAGAATTAGATTGAACTACATTAAGGATATGCTTTGTAGTTTGTAACGCATATCCCCATAACAAACTAGGTAGTGAGCTATAACTAAATATAGATCTCATTATGTTTAGTAGGATCCGATTTCTCCTTTCTACAACACCATTTTGCTGTGGTGTTCCAAGCGCTGTGAGGTGGGATACTATCCCATGCTCAACCAAGAATTTCTTGAAATCTCTATCAAGGTATTCTCCTCAATGATCTGATCGTTGAGTTTTGATTGATTTACCTAATTGGTTCTCAACCTCAGCACGATACTCTTTGAAATTTTCAAAAGTTTATGACTTGAGCTGCATTAGGTAAACATACCCATATATGGAATAATCGTCAATAAATATGACGAGGTATTCATAACCACATCAGGCTCTTACATTCATCGGTCCGCAAACGTCCGAATTTATAAGCTCAAGTGGTTAATTGGACCTTATACATTTCCCAGTAAAAGGTCTTTTGGTTATTTTTCCTTCTAAACGGGATTCACAGACTGGTAAAGTTCTGAGCTCTAACTTGTTTAAAGCTCCGTTCTTTATCAACCTATCTATCAGGTCAAGGCTGATATGACCAAGTCTAAGATGCCACATATATGTGTCATCGTGAGAAATCTTTAGCCGTTTAGTTTTAGGTTTCTCAACCTTAAACATTTCAGCATTGAGCAGTGACTTATGTGTTAACGGTCTTAACACATACAAGTTATTTTCTGAGTTTTCTTTCCATATGATTAATCCATTTCTACCAATAATAACCAAATTGCTATTAAAAGAAACTGAATAACAATCATCCAAAAGTTTAGAAATAGAAATCAAATTCCTGCGAAAACCAGGAATGAATAACACATTGTTCAAATTTAAATAATTATTATTTGTAAAATTTAAACTGGAAAATCTCACTGCTCTTGCTGAACAACATCCCATGTCCCGACCCTCATGGTGTAGTCACATTTAGCAAGGTCCCTCCATGAGTCAAGTAGCTTCAAAGAAGAACAAACATGGTTAGTGGCTCCAGAATCAACAATCCAGGCAGATTTAGCATCCTCCACTAATAGAGATTCGATAACGAGTAAATCATATTTACTTGTATCATTTTTCTCCTTCAGCTCAGCAAGGTATTTAGGACAATTCATTTTCCAATGCTCGTTCTTGTTGCAGTGGAAACAATTTCCCTTGGGCTTGGCATCCTTGGAGCCTTTCTTGTTCTTCGTTATGGGCTTAGTCTTAGCTTCCCAATGCTATTCTTATTCATCTTTGTAGATTTTGAAGACTCGACAACATTTGCCTCAGCATTGGGCTTATGAGGATCCACAAGCATGGACTCGTAGTGGGTGAGCTCATTAAGCAGTTGGGTCAAAGTAAAAGTCAACTTGTTCATAACATAGTTGCTTTTAAACTGCAGGAAAATCTTCGGAAGAGTTTCCATAATCATGGTCACTTGGCTACGCTCATCAATACAAGGTCCATTAGTTTCAGTAGTGTTGAGATAGGTCATCATCCTCAAGACGTGCTCTCGGACTGATGTCTCATCCTTCATCCTAGCAGTCATCGCTGAGACCATGGCCTCATGACGCTGACACTCCGAAGGCTGCCCGAACATGCCCTGCAATGACTATATCATTTGAGATACTGAAGCAATAGGTTCATGCTGTTGGTTTCTAATTAGGTCCCAATATCATAAAATCAAGCAATAAATTCGCATGAATATATCAAAGAAGTAAGGCGGAATACATACTCACATTGAACGGTTTGAGATGCGAAGAACAAAACCACTTGGCCTCCTCCATGAAGCTCGGTTTTGGTCTATTTGAACTGTTGTGGTGCTCAGTTTTGGGCTGTGAAACTCCTCCAAGATTCGGCCATGGGAGACTTCATAGATGCTCCAAACTTCAAGCTCTAAAAACGAATTCCAAGCTCAAGAAATCGTTTCTCTATCACCTTTGTATAACCCAAGTGTGTGCTAGCACTTCTCTTCTTCCTTGCTTCTCCTTTTAATTCGGTCATAACCAGAAATTTTAGGGAAGAAACGGTTCCAAACCGTGTGAGGAAGAAGGAGGGAAAGAGAGGGAGAGGAGAAATGCGTAAAGGAGGAGAGAGAGATTGAAAAAAGAAAAATGTATTTTGGTTTAAATATTTTCCAAAAATAAAATAAACCATTTACTACTTTTCAATTTTCTAAAACCCAAAAGTCAAAAGCCAAAAAGCAAAAAGCATTTAAAACTTTTCAACTATCACATCAATCACTCAAATCAATCAATCAAATTGTCACATCACTCAAAGTGACATGTGATTTGACGCTTGATGTGACTAGCGATTTGACGCTTGATTTGACTTGCGTGCCGCACTCGAATTCGAAATGCGAATGCGCTCGCAAATAATCCCGGGCTCAGGTTCGCTAATTCCAAATTAACGAATTTTCCGTCGCGACGTAATTAAATGATTACGCCTAGTGAAATCACTATTCATGTCGCTAACGAATTAATTCTAATTTTATTCGTTCGCCCGAATTAAAATCTAATTTTAATTCCGCATCGAAATCCAATTTCGTATAATATATCAAATATATTATTTTATCAATTAATTCAAAATTAATCATTCTCTCTCTTTAATTAATATTTTATCCTAGATAAAATATCTCCGTAATTAATCCCAGATTAATTTTCTCTCTCTTCTAATTAATCCCAGATTAATTAAGTGCGAGTCATACATCATCGGTGAATCTTCGGGAAGCGACCCATGAGATCCCCGGATATGTTGGCAGTAAATACGATCGTCGGACTATCCGAACACGTAAGTACATCGTACTACGTTTGTACCGATTTACAAGACATGGTTGGCTTCTAGCAAAGCGTCATGCCTACCCAATTCTCCAGAAATATCCTTATAGGAATATGTGATCTATATCAAGCGTAGTATTCCGTAGTATTGGGTATTTCGATCCAGTATCGGATGATCACGTGCTAGGCCTGGGGCTGGAATTGTGTCTGCCCCGTACGAAGCACATATCGGATGTCTGGCAACTAGTCTATATAATCGGATATACATGACCTAGTCATAATATCCCGATAGCTCGAGCATTTAAGAGAACGAGTTCTGTATCCTACGTGACCATCATCTCCATATGACTGGAATGATACATTCGTCTTAACATCACACCCAATACACTACGATTCTCAATATACCCATCATTGGAGTACACAGAACCGGTTAAAGCCCTGGACGACCTCAACTAAAGTATATTGATTGTCGTAAGCATTAGCGGTACAAGTCTCAGGTTAAGACCAAATACACCTACCCTGATTGTAGACTCTCATAGACACATAGTCATACTACCAATGGGATTCCGCGGGGGTCAATCCAGAGCGAAGCTGTTTCCGTACCATCGGTAAAACACAACCTCCTATTACACTTGCATGAGTATCCTATACCCAAATATATGAGAACTATGTTGTCATGCCCTCACAAACGTGCATAAGTGTAATACTAG
Source organism: Zanthoxylum bungeanum (assembly GCA_019454045.1). Classification (NCBI taxonomy): domain Eukaryota; kingdom Viridiplantae; phylum Streptophyta; class Magnoliopsida; order Sapindales; family Rutaceae; genus Zanthoxylum; species Zanthoxylum bungeanum. The sequence goes on along the minus strand of SKCR01016430.1, from coordinate 100,886 downwards.
TCTTTTACGTATTTATCGACGTCCAATCTCGATAATACTCTGACTAGGGATATTTAATGATTTATCCTTCGTGGACTGATACTGTCTCATATCATTCTCTGTCCAGGAACAAATCATAGGGACCTCTCATCATTTATACATCTAGGTGATCTAATCACAAATGATAAGAGTGCAATCTCCTTTGTCACATAGTTACTTTGTACAACAACACCATGATATGTACTAATAGTGACGATATAGGTCATAATTGTCCAACAATCTCTCAGTTGGCCTATAGCCAGTCACTCGAGTCTCTAACACCCGAACTATGTACGGTTGGCTCAAATGGCTGAGAAATGCTTTCGTCAGCGGATTTGTATGATTATCATCTTGATGCGATTTATTCGATCATCACATCGCCACGATATATGATCCGAACGAATCAGATGAATATCAAAGTATGTATCTGGATCGTTGATGAGACCATTAATTCTTTAGCCTGTGCTGACGCCTAGCTCAGCTGCTAACAAAACTATTTCTAATCTAATTAGATATGTTATTGACCCAGATAGCTTCTATTGCTGCTCCAGCTGCTACAATTAACCCGTATTTATTGTTTATTCGGTAACAGTATCTTGCTTGGAATATTTCCAGCTCATTGTACCGTTATTTAAACTGTATAGTACCGTTTGTGACTTATAGTCCTCTTTATCGGTTATAGGAAACTTGCTACAGTGACCCCAGTCACTTCAAGTTCTCCTTCTCCATAGACTAAGACAGCATCCTTAGTTCTCTAAGATATTAATGGATGTTCTTAACATCAATCCAGTGACTATCATTCGGATTGGTCTGTTTGTGAATCCATATGCTCAAAGCGTATGAGACACCAGGTCGGGTACATTTTCAATGTACGGTTTCTCGGAGAGTATTTCGAAAGCCATGCTTTCACCAATATTTATTTTATGGGAATATAATTTCCAAGAAATGACGTATTATCATTATTTTATAGGACAGCCATTGTCAGTGCGCTCCCACTAACCTTCTTATATACATAAGAATCATTTTCGTTTTGAATTAAATCATAAATCATTATGATTACATCAAAACGATAATTCCAAGAACTTAATGCTTGCTTCAATCCAATCATGGATCGAACAACAAGCATTATCCAAATGGATTTACCGTGGCAACAGGTAAAAGGTTGGAATTATCCCTAGGATAACTTACATTTAGCACTTATCTAATTTGGGTTCTTGTTTGGTATCATCCAAACATATATACCTAGTATACCCAAATCTACAGGAATGAGAAACCCGGTTTCTTTCCCGTTCATGTCTAATATGTTATATGTCAAACAGATATTAATGGAACCTTATTCAAAATAAGTTCTTGCACTGTTAAGCGTATCCGTTGAAGGAAATGGTAGCTCAGAGCGACTCGTGATTAACTTTATTATGTCTAACAAAATTCGGTTAATCCTATTCGGACACACCGTCAAACTGACGTGTTCCGGGAGGAGTCCTCATTTGAAAGAATACTATACTCTTTCAAGTACAATAGAAACTTATTGCTTAAGTATTTTCCATTACGGTCTTACCGTGACGGTTTAATACTTTAGCCGATCTGTTTGTCTATTTCGTGTCGAAACTTAAGAGTTTCCGATTTATGTTTCAAAAGAAACACATAACCATAAAGCGATGCCACAAGCGCAGATAACCAAATCTACACTATCATATCCATATCTAGCCTAGCTAACATGGGCCCACTTGCTTCACTATGAACTAGGGCTAACAGATCGGTGGCATTTACACTTTTACCTAGTAAATAGTGTTTTAGGCACTTTGCCCAATAAACTAGATTCGTAGACTTTATTTGATTGGATCAAATTAGTTCTGGTACCCGCTCTTCAAAAGTGCGGATATACGAGTCTTGTTTAATAGTGTCCCTAACAACTATGCCAAATTTAAGTTTCTCCTGATCAAATCAGTTTGAGGTATTTATTGTCATGTTATACGTGTGAGATTTATTTATATTCAAAATATAAATGCTGTTATTCACATCTAATGTGTTTATCTCAATATCATCTTATATAATGAAACACTTTAGTGTTCTAGAATATAAAGGTGCACCCGCAGCGGGTTAAACACTGATATAGAGATAATTTTCTAGTCAACTAGCTACATTATAACAGTTTCCTAACTTAGGTACACACCCAAGGGTAGTTCCTAAACTTAGGTATCTACGGTTAAAACATCGACTTTCGTCTCGTTTCCAATTCGCAGATTAATCTCTAATGATGTTAGTAGACTGTTCAAAACAGATTCTGAACATCAATATGTATAATAATTTATGTACCACACTAAATATCTAAAATCTAATTTTAATACTAGCTGTGAACATAATTATGACAATCATTTTTGAAGTCAGAGCTATGCTCGTCTTCAATTCCTTCTTGGGATATGTCATTTATCTTCCCAGAAGATTATAATGATTTTGCCTTTGCCCTTTTTCATATTCCAGAAGCCTTTGGCTAAGCCTCGGGTTTCTAGAATAACGAAGTAAGGTGCGCCTTGCGCTACATGCCTAATTGCAAAGTTTGACTTTGTCTCCTTGAGAATAGTTATTTAATTCTCCAATAATTATTAATTGCAATTTTAGTATTTCAAAGATCTAAAATAGATCCATGAAAATCCTTCAATTTCATTATCATACTTTAAGGATCTAATCCTTGGTTCTGATTCAGAAATTAAGGAGTCTACTTGACAAGTATAATGGATTAAGCACTAAAGTTATCATTACATGAATATTTCAAATATCATGTTCCACTTATTTGCTTAACTCCAGGTTTAGGCCTTATATGTTATTTTATCAAATAAAGTAACTTGTTATTAGTTTCCAGGACCATCTGAAACTTTATTCCCAATTTGAAAAATTAAACCATTTAAACACATTTTCTCCCAGGATTATGTTTTAAATGTCAATCTTTTATTTTATCTTGATTCTAATAGTCCAACTATTTAATCAACGATTTGTGGTACTATGTATTATATTGATTATTATAGTCCAACTATACAATCAAATATAATTTAAATCAATTAACCTCAATTACATTGATTACTATAATACAATTATAAAATCAATTGTAAATTGAAATTAATTAATTCAAATATATTGATTAATATAATCCAATTATAGATAATCAACTATAATACAGTCCAACTATTTATTAAAACAACAATTTAAATATTAGTCCAACTAACATTTAATCAAACGACGAAAAAATTTGTGATTGAGCGCATATGGCGAGTAATTAAACGAATATTGCAAATTCAATTCTTGCCTCCCACTATTTTTTGGCGAGCCTCTAACCCTCTGTCGAGTACTCGGGAAATCGTGTTTCCTAGTGGGCTAGGATCCCGTTAAATATCACACAATCTTGACTTTGGCCAACAAATTGTATGATAATTAACTAGGTAGATCTCTAAGATCAGTTGGATCCAATCCAATTCCTAGATCCGGTAGGGGGATATCCAAATCCGAAACATATATCTTATATATGCCAATACATCCAATGTATTATCTAACCTTTTTCCTCTGAATCAACTAAGCCTTGGCTTTGGCACAACAAACTTAGTGATCCCAGTCAAGCGCGACCCATTGACCATGGAAAGCTTCGTAATCAATGTCGATGGACAAGAAGTGGTCTTGACTTTGGCCAACAAACCACAACTTGGACATGACACTGATATGGAACAAAGCCTTCGTGATTCAAACACATCTTCGACAGACAAAGGCCTTGACTTTGGCCAACAAACCAATGCCATCTAGGATCTTGAGTGAGAATCACTTAATGGAAGGAAAGACGCTTAATATTGAACGAGGGTTTTTCGCGTGCAAAGTGGCAACCAATTTATTATCTTTGTTAAGGTCTCATCATCATACACCCTTAAACATGCATTCTAAACACATAATAAAACGCATATGAAATAAAATAATAATGATATGCGGATGGATACTTTACATTGATCCTAGATCAAATCTCTCATTTTCTCTCTCCAGCTAGCACATGTATTTACTTCTACCTGTTACACTACACTTCTAAAGAAACCTCATTTACATTGAGGGGAATAGGTGAGAAGAGAATACAAATAGTATAGAGGTGATAAGGCTGGACACGCAGGTCCAATTAATAAATCAAATTTATTACAATTTCCAAAATTGTCCCACCCGACTAATCCAATTTATCAAATTTATCAATCAATCTAATCCAATTAATTAATCTGATAATTAGTGATCATCCAATGTTCAAACGACGATTTGATTTTTGCTCGAGTCAAACTCGTTTTGTGAATAAGTACTTAAAGTACGAATTCTTGAATTAAATTAAACTACAAAATTAAATCCAATTCAATTTGTATTTAATACTAAATCACTATTTGATTCCAAATTAAATATTACTCTTTTATTAACGAACCTTTACGACTTAAATTCCAAATTTAATCGCAACGGGTCTCAAAGCCCGATTAACGTCCAACGTTTATTTAATTAAAGTCCAATGGGCTTTTAATTAATTTCTTAAGGCGTGGACTTTTGGTCAACTCGGGTCAAACCGATAACCAAGGTCCAATCCGGGAGTTACCCCATAAGCCTTTAAATTAATTTTGGCCCATTAGGCCCAATTAAATAATTAAGGTCCATTAAGTCATAATTGGACTTTTGAATGCGGTTTTGGGCCCAATTGGATCCAACCAAATTGGCCTAAACCTTAATTGGTACAACCAAGCCCAAAAGCCCAATTACAACCTATAAGGCCCAATTTCCAAAAACAAGCCCAATTAATTAACTTATAAAATTCCAAATTCCATAATTAATTAACCTAAGTGTAATACACAATTAATCTAAGTGTAATACACAATTAATCACCCAATTAACATTTCTAAAACATCAATTAGCATAATTAATCATGCACTTTAACATCAAATAGTGTCCAACACAATTCAATCAAAATCAAACCCATTTTACATGCTTAAAGTCTCGGCAATTAGGGGTTTTTCCAATCCGATTCGGTTTCAATCCAATTGAATCCACAATCATCATTTCCCAAATCAATTCAACTCATCCAATGATTTAAAATCAAAAAACACAGTGAATTTCAAAAATTCAAAGAATTCGGCCAAGCCTACTTTTAAAGGGAAAATTGTTCCAAATCAAAATTCAATCCAATTGAACTTCAAAACAACATTACCCAATTGTTTTAAGTCATCCAATGATCAAAAAACAAAATTATGCCAAGACATTAGGGTCTCAATTTTCGGCCATGCCCAAAAATTTGGGGAAAAATGGATCCAATCCAATTTCATGAAATTGACATACATAACTTCAATTAATCAACATACAAGCATACTTAATCAATCAATTTAACCAAATCATGCTTCAATTTTATTTTACCCAATTTTAAACCCTAACTTTTTCATGCTTGATCAAAGCTCATAGATACCATTGTTGGTTTCTAATTAGGTCCCAAGATCATAAAATCAAGCAAGAAATTCGCATGAATACATCAAAGAAGTAAGGCTGAATACATACTCACATTGAACGGTTTGAGATGCGAAGAACAAAAGCACTTGGCCTCCTCCATGAAGCTCGGTTTTGGTCTCTTTGAACTGCTGTGGTGCTCGGTTTTGGGCTGTGAAACTCCTCCAAGATTCGGCCATGGGAGACTCCATGGAAGCTCCAAGCTTCAAGCTCCAAAAACGAATTCTAAGCTCAAGAAATCGTTTCCCTATCACCTTTGTATAACCCAAGTGTGTGCTAGCACTTCTCTTCTTCATTGCTTCTCCTTTTAATTCGGTCATAACCAGAAATTTTAGGGAAGAAACGGTTCCAAACCGTGTGAGGAATAAGGAGGGAAAGAGAGGGAGAGGAGAAATGCGTAAAGGAGGAGAGAGAGATTGCAAAAAGAAAAATGTATTTGGTTTATATATCTTCCAAAAATAAAATAAACCATTTACTACTTTTCAATTTTCTAAAACCCAAAAGTCAAAAGCCAAAAAGCAAAAAGCATTTAAAGCTTTTCAACTACCACATCAATCACTCAAATCAATCAATCAAATTGTCACATCACTCAAAGTGACATGTGATTTGACGCTTGATGTGACTAGCGATTTGACGCTTGATTTGACTTGCGTGCCGCACTCGAATTCGAAATGGGAATGCGCTCGCAAATAATCCCGGGCTCGGGTTCGCTAATTCCAAATTAACGAATTTTCCGTCGTGACGTAATTAAATGATTACGCCTAGCAAAATCACTATTCACGTCACTAACGAATTAATTCTAAATTAATTCGTTCGCCTGAATAAAAATCTAATTTTAATTCCGCGTGGAAATCCAATTTCGTATAATATATCAAATATATTATTTTATCGATTAATTCTAAATTAATCGTTCTCTCTCTTAATTAATATTTTATCCCAGATAAAATATCTCTGTAATTAATCCCATATTAATTTTCTCTCTCTTCAAATTAATTAAGTGCGAGTCATACATCATCGGTGAATCTTCGGGAAGCGACCCATGAGATCCCCGGATATGTTGGCAGTAAATACGGTTGTCGGACTATCTGAACACGTAAGTACCTCGTACTACGTTTGTACCGATTTACAAGATATGGTTGGCTAGAGCAAAGCGCCATGCCTACCCAATTCTCCAGAAATATCCTTATAGGAATATGTGATCTATATCAAGTGTAGTATACCGTAGTGTCATAATATCCCGATAGCTACAGCATTTAAGAGAACAAGTTCCGTATCCTACGTGACCATCATCTCCATATGACTGGAGTGATACTTCCGTCTTAACATCACACCCAACACACTATGATTCTCAATATACCCAGCATTGGCGTACACAGAACCGGTTAAAGCCCTGGATGACCTCAACTAAAGTATATTGATTGTCGTAAGCTTTAGCGGTGCAAGTCTCAGGTTAAGACCAAATACACCTACCCTGATTGCAGACTCCCATAGACACATAGTCATACTACCAATGGGATTCCGCGGGGGTCAATCCAGAGTGAAGCTATTTCCGTACCATCGGTAAAACACAACCTCCTATTACACTTGCATGAGTATCCTATACCCAAATATATGAGAACTATGCCGTCGTGCCCTCACAAACGCGCACAAGTGTAATACTTGTCTTTTACGTATTTATCGATGTCCAATCTCGATAATACTCTGACTAGGGATATTTAATGATTTATCCTTCGTGGACTGATACTGTCTCATATCATTCTCCGTCCAGGAACAAATCATAGGGACCTCTCATCATTTATACATCTAGGTGATATAATCACAAATGATAAGAGTGCAATCTCCTTTGTCACATAGTTAATTTGTACAACAACACCATGATATGTACAAATAGTGACGCTATGGGTCATAATTGTCCAACACATGCTTTGCAGTAAGAACCTCCGACATCACTGCTAGCAAGTAGCACCGAGCTTTCTCATTAGCTGCGACCCATTTTTGGTAGGCATCGCGCATAACTTGGCCAGCATTTCTGGCCATCTCGGGAGGACACTCCTCTGTCATGACAAACTTTAGGTCTTCGCAGATGAAGATAACATTCATGTTACTTTTCCACTTAACATAATTTTCTCCTGTTAATTTATCATTTCAGAGTATGGAAATCATCGGAGAAAGCATGGCTGAAAAATAAAATAAACATGCATTTAACATTCATTCATCGCATATTAAGATTATCAAACATTTTTGGAATAAAATTAAATATGATGCATGAACCATGAATAACGAATTAGAAACCTAAGAGAATTACTATGCCACGGAAATCTATCATCCCACAAATAAGTGCCACCGTAGGGTAGATCAAGTATTTGCATGATAAATCGAAACAATCTCAATTGATTAATATATGTGAGAATAACTTTTATTCCTATGTTAACCAACTACTGTTGATTCGATCAAGGAATATAAATTAAAAGTTAATCATTCCTTTGTGAGTGTGACCCGTCGTTTTGGGACCCTTGGACTTAACTAATGAAGTGTCGCTGTAAGGTAGGTCAGTTCACCAGATACATCTAGAACCCATATCCTCTCGGAATCCAAACCTGATATTGACCCAAAATGGACACCATCCGTAGGGGACGAAAACAAAGCCGTCTTGAGGTGCCTTTTGAATCTCACGTTTTCGGACTAACAACGGAGATCGCAGGATATACTGTTGTATATCCCTCTCCCACTCACTATTTTGAGTTTAAGGTTTCTATTTATAAAATATCTAATATTTTAATTTAACTAGTGTGAATAAATTTATGGTGGCTAAATTGTAACTCTTATTTACACTAGTACACCTTACCTAACCAATTTTAACTTTTAAAATCTGTATCACTAATTTCCATTAGTCTCCACTAATTGTATTACTCATTTAAACTAATATAATTATAGTGGTATTAGTGACCTATTATATTTGATCTTTTAAAATACTATAACACTAATTGGTTTAAAATTTTTGAATCCTAAAATGGTCAAGATTTATATTAAACTATTTAATTAATCTTAATGTGTTATAAAATCCAATGATATATGGAATTATATCCCGAGTGCAGACCATATTACCGTCTATTCGGATTCAGCTATGTAATTTATGTTCGGATTTCCATCCTATATACCAATGGAATTTATTATGCACTTATTAAGCCTAATATATTAGAATTCAAATTTTAAACCATAAAACTAATTAATCCAATTAATTATTTTTTCCATGCATATCATATTCAAATTTAAACATTTTAAATCACTTAAAATCGCATTTCATGTCTATAATGATTATGCATCCAATGCATGTTATGGCATGTGAAATGCAAGAGTATGCACCCTAAGCTATATGACATGTTATTCAAAAAATTCGAATTAAACATACATATAACATAAAAAAAATATTTTGCATTGACCATGCTCTTATTTTTCCTATACTAATCTAATTAGTACAAAAATACCCAAGGCATCATTTGGTCTTCAAATCACGCTCCAAGGTGGGGTTGGCTTCTTTTGCGACTTCGGTGCTCCAAATTACAACAATTGAAATTCTTACATTAGAAAATTAAAATTACAACAATTGCAAAAATTGGCCTTATGGCCTTTTTTCCCAAAATAAAAAAAATAATAATAAGAGCCGGAAAAATTTACGACTAATGCAAAATTGATTCATCACGTGAAAAATAATAACTAGTCATCACATAAATATTATATTGTGCCTACTCATCTAAACATGCATATCAATATTTATAACTCATATAAATATATAAAAATAGTAACTTTAAATGAAAAAGTGAAGGGTTAAGAACAATTTTCAACTTGGCTCTCGATACCAATTGTAGGAAACGATTTATTTGCGCAGCGGAAATGACTTAGGCACACGGATCGGACTTGAAAAAATTTTATGCCCTTCCCTTTGAGTGGCAGAATGTTACTGCCACCACCACTGAAATTTTGCTATAATTTTAGACAAACTTTCAGCTACGAAACAACCCCAGAACAGTCCCCGAACAGCAAGACAAAAATTGGACTGTTTTGGACCCGATATGTGTTAGTATTCCTAGAACATGCCAAGGATCTCTAAGATGAAATTGTGTGAATACTCAAAGAAGTTACGAAAATACTTACAATGATTCGGTTAGATTGATGTATGAAGTTCAAAAATTTTGATCCTTTGAGAAGAGCTCCAAGCCTTTCTTTGTGTTCCAAACTCTAGGATTGGTTTCCCTATCACCTTGAATGACTCCTTAATAGTGCTAGCTTGAAGAAATTTTGAAACAAAATTTCTAAGTGGAGAAAGAAAGCTCTCGGCTTTGTGACAAGAAACCCACTTGGATTCGAAATCCAAGCAAACCCCTGTTGGATAATATGACCCATAGCGTCACTATTTGCACAGATCATTGTGTTGTTGTAGCAAATTAACTATGTAATAAGGAAATTCCACTCTCATCATTTGTGATTAGATCACCATAGATATATAAATGAAGAGAGGTCCCTATGATTAGTTCCTGGATTGAGATGATATGAGACAGTATCAGTCCACAAAGGATTAATCATTAAATATCCCTAGCCGTAGTATTATCGAGACTGGACATCGATAATGCGGAATAGGCTAGTATTGCACTTGTGTGCGTTGTGAGGGCACAACGACATAGTTCTCATATATATAAGTATTGGATACTTATGCAAGTGCGATAGGAGGTCGTGTTTCATCGATGGTACGGGAAACAGCTTCGCTCTGGATAGACCCCTCGGAATCCCATTGGTATTATGACTATGTGTCTATGGGAGGCCGAAATCAAGGTAGGTGTGTATAGTCTTAACCCGAGACTTGCACCGCTAATACTTACGATAATCGATAAACTTTGGTCTTGGTGGTAGGGGACTTTAAACGGGTTCTGTGTACACCATTTCTGGGTTTATCAGAGAGTCGTAGTGTATTGGGTGTGATGTCAAGACGGAAGTGTCACTTCAGTCATATTGGAGATGATGTCACGCAGGATACGGTACTAGTGCTCTTAAGTGTTGCGCAACCATCGGGATATTATGACCAGGTCATAAATATCCGATTACAGAGACTATGTTACCAGACATCCGACATGTGCTTCGGACGGGGCAGACACTTATCCAGCCCCTGCCCTAGCACGTGACTATCCGATACTGGGCCGATATACACAATACTACGGTATACTACGCTTGATACAGATCTATATATTCCTGTAAGAATATTTCTGGAGAATTGGGTAGGCATGGCGCTTTGCTAGAAGCCAACCTTGTCTTGTAAATCGATATAAATGTAGTACGAGGTACTTACGTGTTCGGACAGTCCGACGATCGTATTTACTGCCAACATATCCGGAGATCTCATGGGTCGGTTCCTGAAGATTCACCGATGACGTATGACTCGCACTTTGATTAATCTGGGATTAATTCGAAAAGAGAGATAGAATTAATCTGGGATTAATTCGATGAGAGAGAAAATTAATCTGGGATTAATTGCGGAGATATTTTATCTGGGATAAAATGTTAATTAAAGAGAGAGAACGATTAATTTGGAATTAATCGATAAAATTAATATATTCGATATATTAATCGAAATTGGATTTCGACGCGGAATTAAAATTAGATTTTAATTCGGGCGAACGAATTAATTTAGAATTAATTCGTTAGCGACGTGAATAGTGAATTCGCTAGGCGTAATCATTTAATTACGACGCGACGGAAAATTCGTTAATTTGGAATTAGCGAACCCGAGAGTGATTGCGAGCGCATTCGCATTTCGAATTCGAGCGCGGCACGCGAGTCACATCAAGCATCAAATCGTTAGTCGCGTCAATTGTCAAATCAATTGTCACTTTGAGTGATGTGACTTGACAACATGTCACTTTATTAAAGTGATGTGATGTGACTTAAAGTAAAAGTTGAAATGATGAAAGCCTTTTGCTTTTTTGACTTTTGTACTTGGTAAATGAAAAGGCTTTTGTATTTGATTTTATTTTGGAAATAAAATATAAATATAAGTAAAAACCATTTGCCTTTCCTCTCTTATCTTTCACGGTTTCACGTGAACTTCCTCTCCCTCTCTTTTTTCTCTTCTTCTCCCTCACGGTTTTGGAAACCGATTCTTGTTCTTCAAAATTCTGGGTTCCACCGAATTTTTGAGAAGCAAATCTAAGAAGATGATAAGTGCTAGCACACTCTAGGAGGCATACATAGGTGATAGGGAAGTGATTCTTTGACCTTGGAAAGCTTGAAGCTTGGAGCTTCAATGGAGTCCATGCATGGCCGAAAATGGTGGAGTCCAAACCAGTCCAAACCGAGCAGCCCACTGTCAAAGAAAGCTACTGCCGAGCTCAATGGAGGATGAAAACGCAGCTTGTGTTCTTCCTAGCATCAAACCCATCAATGTGAGTATATTCCGCACCTCATTTGATGTGTTCATATGCGGTTTTTGTGCATGATTTGTTGATCTTGGGACTTGAATTGAACTCTTACAACCCCAAGCAAGAGACATAACCCCAAGAACCACGAATTTGATTTTATAGAAACAAAACCCTTCCAAGGCCACAAAGAACTTGCCCTTGAGAACCTTTAAGATGAATCCTTGTAGTATTTTGCTTGCAATGGAGACGCCACTAAGTTTACCAAAACTTAGATAAGTCGATTCAAACTTGAAAAAAGGGAATCCCTCCCTTACAAGAATTCGGCCATAGCCAAAGCTTTAAGCTTTTGAGTTTTAAAAATTTCGTTGATTTCTCCCAAAAGAAAAAGAAAGAAAGCTTAAATAGTGATACAAAAGAAACCCTAAAGGCATAAAGACAACAATGCCCCTAAATACGAAATTATAAAATTACCAAGTCTTTAAGTCTTCAAATGCCTAGGAAGCTTTATTCTAAACTGTTTTGGGCCAAGTGAAATGGCTTTGGGCCATTTCCATCGAAGCCCACATGCGTCTCTATTTGTTTGTTGTAGTCGGCCATAAAACTCTGAACTATTCCCGCCATTGCTTCTATGAGTCGTTTGGTCCTCTGCCTCGTAATTGTACCTTCTGGTACTTGTAATAGGTCTTTTGCTTTGTTGTTGGCCTAGATCATGTCATCCCCTCCCTATTGAAAAGGATTCGACCTCGAATCTGTACCTGCATCAAAATGAGTTAATTCAGAAACATTAAATGTAGCAGACACATTATACTTACCTTGTAAATCCAGCTTGCATGTATTGTCATTAATCCGTTCCAAGACTTGAAATGGACCATCCCTTCTCGGTTGTAGCTTAGATTTACGTTGTTCAGGAAATCTCTCCTTGCGCATGTGTACCCAAACCCAATCTCCAGGCTGAAATACCACACGCTTTCTTCCCTTATTAGCATGAGAAACATATTGCTCATTCTTCCATTGTATTTGCTCTCTTACTTTCTCATGTATATGCTTGACCAAATCGGCTTTCCTTTTTCCATCTAGCCCTGCATGCTCATCAACAGGCAAAGGTAACAAATCTAATGGAGTTAGTGGCTGAAAACCATAAATAATTTCAAATGGTGAGTAAGATGTAGAGGAATGAATACTACGATTATATTCAAATTCAACAAAAGGAAAACAATCCTCCCAGTTTTTTAAATTCTTATTGATAATAGTACGCAATAACTGAGTCAAAAACCTATTAACAACCTCGGTCTGGCCATCAGTTTGGGGGTGGCAAGTAGTAGAATATAAAAGTTTAGTTCCCAACTTACCCCATAAAACTTTCCAAAAGTGAGTAAGGAATTTGACATCATGATCTGAAACTATACTCCGTGGAATCCCATGGAGTCGTACTACTTCTCTAAAGAACAAGTCAACAATGTTAGTGGCATCATCAGTTTTATGACATGCTATAAAGTGTGCCATCTTACTGAACCTATCAACCACTACAAAGATGGAATCTCTACCCTTCTCAGTCCTAGGTAAACCCAAGATAAAGTCCATCGATACATCTACCCATGGCTCACTAGGTATAGGCAATGGTGTATACAACCCATGAGGCATAACCTTAGATTTAGCCTGTTTACAAGTTAAGCATTTATCACACAAACGCTCAATATCTCTCCGCATTTTAGGCCAATAAAAATGTTCACTCAAAACGCCGAAGGTTTTGGCAATGCCAAAGTGCCCCATTAAACCTCCCCCATGTGCTTCCCTCACTAACAACTCACGCATACTATAAACAGGAATGCATAATCTATTCTCTCTAAACAGAAACCCATCATGTTGGTAGAATTTACTAAAAGCAGACTTTTCACATGCAGCATAGATAGTACTAAAGTCAATATCACTAGCATAAAGTTCTTTAATAAATTCAAACCCAAGCATTCTTGCACTCAATTAAGTAAGTAAAGCATAACTTCACGATAGTGCATCGACGATAATGTTTTCCTTAACTTGTTTGTAGCGGATTACATATGGAAATGTCTCAACAAACTCTAACCATTTTGCGTGTCGTTTGTTCAGCTTACCTTGGCCCTTCAGATGCTTCAATGATTCATGATCTGTATGGATCACAAACTCTCGAGGCCACAAATAATGCTGCGAAGTCTCAAGGGCTCGCACTAGTGCATACAACTCCTTGTCATATGTGGGGTACCTCAAAACTAATTCATTCAGCTTCTCACTAAAGTAAGCTATTGGTCGCTTTTCTTGCATAAGAACCGCTCCAATGCCTATCCCGGATGCGTCACACTCAATCTCAAATGCCTTCTCAAAGTTGGGTAGTGCCAAGACTGGTGCACTGGACAACTTCATTTTCAGATCCTGGAATGCACTCTCCTGCTCTTCACCCCATTTGAACCCAACATCTTCTTCACTACTTCAGTCAATGGTGCTACAATACTACTGAAGTCTTTAACAAATCTACGGTAGAAGCTTGCTAATCCATGGAAGCTTCTGACTTCTGTCACTGTTGTTGGTGTTGGCCAATCCTGAATTGCCTTCACCTTTTCTAAATCAACCTCGATGTCATCTGCACTCACAACAAATCCAAGGGAAAATAATTCTATCCATACAAAAAGTGCACTTATTAAAGTTAGCATACAGTTTTTCTTGCCTTAACACATCAAGAACATGTTTCAAATGCATAACATGCTCATCTACTATTTTACTGTAAACTAAGATGTCATCAAAATAAACCACAACAAACTTACCTAAAAATGCACGCATAACATGATTCATCAATCTCATAAATGTTCTAGGTGCGTTTGAAAGACCAAATGGCATAACTAACCATTCATACAAGCCATACTTAGTCTTAAATGCAGTTTTCCACTCATCTCCCTCTCTCATGTGAATTTGATGGTATCCACTCTTTAAATCAATCTTACTAAAAATTTTGGAACCATGCAATTCATCCAACATGTAATCCAGTATAAGAATGGGGTGACGATACTTTACCGTAATATTGTTGGTAGCTCGGCAATCAACGCACATACGCCATATCCCATCTTTCTTAGGAACTATAAGCACTGGTACTGCACAAGGACTCATGCTTTCCCTTACATACCCCTTGTCCATCAACTCTCGTACTTGCCTTTGTAGCTCATTTGTCTCCTCGGGATTTCTCCAATAAGCCGGTCTGTTAGGAATGACTGCTCCAGGTTTGAAGTCTATCTGGTGCTCAATACCTCTAATGGGTGGAAGTGTTGGGAAATCTCTAAGTCCCGAGGATCGATTATCAAGCATAAAACATACATGTGGATACATCAAAGAAGTTGCGGAATACTCACAATGATCGGTTGAGCGATGCGACGAAGAACAAAACTTTTTCTCCCTTCTATGGTGCTCCAAGGCTCACGGCAGTTCACTGCTTTTGTCCTCCAAAAATCGTCCATGCTCTAAAATTTTGGGTGGTAATTCCAAGCTCACGTGTGCGGTTCCCTATCACCTTCGCGTGACTCTGAATGTGTGCTAGCACTTGGTAATTTTTGCCACAAAAATTACCATCTTCTTCTTGCAACCTCTCGGCAAAACCAGTGAAGGAAAATGAAGAATGCCCCTTGGGCTTGAAGATGGAGAGAGGAGAGGAGAGTGAGTGTTGTTGGTTGTTGGCATAAAGTGTATCTAATACACTTTAATGAATTTCAAATTCATTTACCAAAAATTTGGCTTTCCAAAAATCAAACCAATTTAAAGCCCACAACCACTACATCAATCAATCAATCAATCAAATTGTCACATCACTCAAAGTGACATGTGATTTGACGCTTGATGAGACTAATGATTTGACACTTGATGTGACTTGCGTGCCGCACTTGAATTCAAAATGCGAGTGCGCTCGCAAACACTATCGGGCTCGGGTTCGCTAATTCCAAATTAATGAATTTTCTATTGCAACGTAATTAAATAATTATGCCTAGCAAATTCACTATTCACATCGCTAACGAATTAATTCTAAATTAACTTGTTTGCCCGAATTAAAATCCAATTTCAATTCCGCGTTGAAATCCAATTTCGTATAATATATCGAATATATTATTTTATCGATTAATTCCAAATTAATCATTTTCTCTCTTTAATTAATATTTTATCCCAGATAAAATATCTCCGTAATTAATCCCAGATTAATTTTCTCTCTCATTTTATTAATCCCGGATTAATAAAGTGCGAGTCATACGTCATCGGTAAATCTTCGGGAAGTGACCCATGAGATCCTCGGATATGTTGGCAGTAAATCTGGTCGTCGGACTATCCGAATACGTAAGTACCTAGTACTATGTTTTTACCGATTTACAAGACAAGGTTGGCTTCTAGCAAAGCGCCATGCCTACCCAATTCTCCAGAAATATCCTTACAGGAATATGTTATCTATATCAGGCGTAGTATACGTAGTATTGCGTATCTCGATCCAGTAACGGATGTCACGTGCAAGGCTTGGCGCTGGAATTGTGTCTGCCCCGTACGAAGCACATATCGGATCTCTTTTTGCTAGTATCTATAATCGGATAATCATGACCTAGTTATATTATCCCTATGACTGCAGTACATAAGAGAATCAGTTCCGTATCCTACGTGACCATCATCTCCATTATGACTGGAGTGATACTTCCGTCTTGACATCACACCCAACACACTACAATTCTCAATATACCCAGTAGAGGTGTACACCAAACCTGTTAAAACCCTGGACGACCTAAAACCAAAGCATATTGATTGTCGCAAGTATTAGCGGTGCAAGTCTCAGGTTAAGACCAAATACACCTACCCTGATTTCGGATTTCCATAGACACATAGTCATAATACCAATGGAATTCCGAGGGGTCTATCCAGAGCGAAGCTGTTTCCCGTACCATCGGTAAAACACAATCTCCTGCTACACTTGAATTAGTATCATATACCCAAATATATGAGAACTATGTTGTTATGCCCTCACAACGCGCACGAGTGTAATACTAGTCTTTTACGCATTATCGATGTCCAATCTCGATAATACTCTGACTATGGATATTTAATGATTAAACCTTCATGGATTGATACTGTCTCATATCATCTCAATCCAGGAACTAATCATAAGGACCTCCTATCATTTATACATCTTGGTGATCTAATCACAAATGATAAGAGAGCAATCTCCTATGTCACATAGTTAATTTGTACAACAACACCATGATCTGTACAAATAGTGACGATGTGGGTCATAACTGTCCAACAATCTCCCACTTGGCCTATAGCCAGTCACTCGAGTGTCCTACACCCGAACTATGTACGGTTCGCTCAAATTACTGAGAAAAGACTTTCGTCAGCGGATTTACATGATTATCATCTGATGTGATTTATATGATCATCACATCGCCACGATGTATGATCCGAACGAATCAGATGAATATCGAAATATATATATGGATCGTTGATGAGACCATTAATTCTTGAGCCTGCGCTGTAGCCTAGCTCAGCTGCTAATAGAACTATTCTAATCCAATTAGATTATTATCAATCCATAAGGCTTCTATTACTGCCTTAGCTGCAGCAATAATCCACTTTTATTTTTTATTCGGTAACAGTATCTTGCTTGGAAGATTTCCAAATCACTGTTCCGTTATTCAAACTGTATAGTACCGTTTTGTGACTTATAGTCATTTTTATCGGTTAGAAAACTTGCAGTAGTGATCCCAGTCACTTCAAGTTCTCTTTCTCCATAGTTTAAGACAACATCATTAGTTCGTCTAAGATACTAAAGGATGTTCTTAACATCAATCCAGTGACTATCACTTGGATTGGCCTGATTGTGACTCCATATGCTCAAAGCGTATGAGACACCAGGTCGCATACATTTATTTCTCAATGTACGGTTTCTCGGAGAGTATGAACAACCTTTAGATCTATCCTAGTAGATATTTATTCCTAGAATAAAGGTTGTTTCTCCCATGAATTATACGGAGAATTTTCTCGAAAGCCAAGCTTTCACCGGTTGTATTTTATGGGAATATCATTTCCAAGAAATGATGTGTCATTATTATACAAGACATTCAATGTCAGTGCGCTCCCACTAACCTTCTTATATACACAAGAATCATTTTCATTTTGAATTAAATCATACACCATTATGATTACATCAAAATGATAATTCCAAGAACGATATGCTTGCTTCAATCCATCCATGGATCGAATAACCTGCAAACCTTGTTTGCTAGTTTTTTTACGACAAAACCGTCAGGATGTTGTAAACATCCTCCAAAAGGTTTCCGTTAAGGAAAGCGGTTTTGGCGTTCAGTTGCCATATTTCATAAATGAAATATGCAACATCAGCAAGTATTATCCAAATGGATTTACCGTGGTAACAGGTAAAAGGTTTCGTCGTAATCGACACAATGTTGATAATGATACCTTTTCGCTACAAGCCTAGCTTAGTACGTTGGTATGTTGCCTTCCATGTACGTCTTCCTTGAAGACACATATAGTACCAATAGGCACAATGCCTTGCGGTACAACAACTAGTATCCAAATTAAGTTTATATACATGGAATCCATTTCGGATTATAAGGCACTTTGCCATAATTGGGAGTCGATACCTTGTATCACTTCCTCATACGTAGTCAATTCGTGTTCCTCAATAAGATTGAAATATTTATGAGGTGAGATCAGAAACCCATACCCCAGGTTGTTTTCTGACTCTCTCAGACTTACGCGGTTCTTGTGTATTCGAAGATTATTGGTATAGTTTCATCCTTGATGAACTATTTATGTTCAATAGGATTCGGTGCCTGGAATAGTATTACTCTGATTTTCATCGAGTTTTACTTTCCTCCCACTTACCACTGCATATAGGTATTCCTGTTAGGAAAACCGAATTGTGAGCAACAATTACATTGTTCTCTTGTAAGTTGTATAAGTACTATACTTTGGTTTCCCTATGATAACCAACAACCTTGTCACTTATCCAATTTGGGTTCTAGTTTGGTATCATCCAAACATATGCCCAGCATCCCAAATCTTCAGGAATATGAAAACCCGATTTCTATCATATTCATATCTAATATGAATTATGTCAAACAGATTTTTATGGAACTTTATTCAAAATAAGTTCTGCACTGTTAATGCGTATCCGTTGAAGGAAATGGTAGCTCAGAGCGACTCATAATTAACCTAATCATGTCTAACAAAATTCGATTTCTCCGTTCGGACACGCCGTCAAATTGATGTGTTCCGGGAGGAGTCTTCATTGAAAAAATATTATACTCTTTCAAGTATATTAGAAACTTATTGCTTAAGTATTTTCATCATGGTCTAACGTTGACGATTTTATATTTTACCCGATCTGTTTGTCTATTTTGTGTCGAAACTATAAAAGTTTCCGATTTGTGTTTCTAAGGAAACACATAACCATAACGCGATGCCACATCCGTAAAGGTCACGAAATTTTCATATCCACCTTTAGCCCAGCTAGACATGGGCCCACTACGTCACTATGACCAAGGGCTAACAGATCGGTGGCATTTACACTTTTACCAAGTAAAGAGTGTTTTAGGCACTTTGCCTAATAAACTAGATTCGTAGACATTATTTGAATAGGATCAAATCTGTCCTAGTACCCACTCTTCGAAAGTGTGGATATACGATTCTTGTTTAATTGTGTCATAGACAACAATGCCACATTTAAGTTTTAATTGATCAAATCAGTTTGAGCTATTAGTTTGTCATATTTTATGTTTGAGATTTATTTATATTCAAAATATAAATTCTGTTATTCATATCTAATGTGTTTATCTCAATATCATCTTTATATAATAAAACACTTTAGTGTTCTAGAATATAAAGGTATACCTGCAACGGGTTAAACCCTGATATAGAGATAATGTATCTAGTCAAACTAGTTACATTGTAACAGTTTCCTAATTTAAGTAGTGTTCTAGAATATAAAGGTATACCTGCAACGGTTAACCCTGATATAGAGATAATGTATCTAGTCAAACTAGTTACATTGTAACAGTTTCCTAATTTAAGTACACACATGAAGGATAGTTCCTAAACTTAGGTATCTACGGTTGAAACAGCGACTATCGTCCCATTTCCGATTCGCAGATAAATCTTAACTGAAGTCAGTATCCTGCTCATAGCAGATTCTGCACACCAGTACATATTTATGTACCACACTAAGTATTTAAAATCCAATTTTAATACTAGTAGTGAACATATTTATGACAATTATATTTGAAGTCGGAGCCTTGCCCGTTTTCAATTCCTTCATGTCTGCTTTGTCCAAACGGCAGTCACGCTTCCGCGATCCCGTTTTCCACAATTTAGGCATACATTTTGGGATATGTCCTTTATCTTCCCAGAAGATTATAATGATTTTGCCTTTGCCACTTTTCCACACCCAGAAGCCTTTGGCCAAGCCTTGGCCTTCCGGAATGTCGAAGTAAGGTGCGCCTTGCGCTTCTTTCCTTATTGCAAACTTTGGTTTTGACTCATTGAGTATAGCCATTAACTCTCCAAGAGTTTATTATTGCAATATGTAAATTCTAAGATCTAAGATAGATCTATGAAGATCATTCAATTTCATTATCATACTTTAAGGATCTAATCCTTAGTTGTGATTAAGAAATTAAGGAGTCTATGCGACAAGCTTAATGGATTAAGCACAAAAGTTATCATTACATAAATCTTCCAAAGATTATGCTCTACTATTTTCTTAACTCCGGGCTTAGGCCTAATATGTTATTTTATCAAATAAAGTAACTTATTAGTTTCCAGGACTATCCTGAAATTTTATTCCCAATTTGAAAATTAAACCATTTAAATACATTTTCCCTAGGATTATGTTTTAAATGTCAATCTTTCACTTTTAACTTGATTCTAATAGTCCAACTATTTAATCAACGATTTTAGGTACTATTTATTATAATGATTACTATAGTCCAACTATTTAATAAACTATAATTTAATAGATTAAATTCAATTATATTGATTACTATAATCCAATTATAAAATCAACTATAATTGAAATTGTTAATTCAAATATATTGATTACTATAATCCAATTATATAATCAAATATAATGATTTAGTTTGAATACAGTCCAACTGTTTTATTAAAACAACATTAAATATTAGTCCAACTAATAAATAATTTATTTGACGAATGATGTGATATGAGGGCATATGGCAAGTTATTAAACGAATATTGCAAATTTAATACTTACCTCCCACTATTTTTCGGTGAGCCTCTAACCCTCTGTGGAGTACTCGGGAAACCTTGTTTCCTAGTGGGCAAGGATCCCGTTAAATGTCACACAATCTTGACTTTGGCCAACAAATTGTATGATAATTAACTAGGTAGATCTATAAGATCAATTGGATCCCATCCAATTCCTAGATCCAGTAGGGGGACATCCAAGTCGAAACATATATCCTATATATGCCAATATATCCAATATATTGCCTAACCTTTTTCCTCTGAATCAACTAAGCCTTGGCTTTGGCACAACAAACTTAGTGATCCCAGTTAAGCGTGACCCATTGACCATGGAAAGCTTCGTAATCAATGTCATGGACAAGAAGTGGTCTTGACTTTGGCCAACAAACCACAACTTGGACAAGACACCAATATGGAACAAAGCTCTCGTGATTCAAACACATCCTCGACGGACAAAGGTCTTGACTTTGGCCAACAAACCAATGCTAGTCTCGGATCTTGAGTAAGAATAACTCAATGGAAGGAAAAACGCTTAATATATTGAGGGTTTTTCGCGGTGCAAATTGGCACCAATTTATTATCTTTGTTAAGGTCTCATCATCATACACCCTTAAACATGCATTCTAAACACATAATAAGGCGCGTAAAATAAAATAATAATGATATGCGGATGGATACTTAACACATTGATCCTAGATCAAATCTCTCCATTTACTCTCTCCCGCTAGCACAAGTATTTGCTTCTACACGTTACATAACACTTCTAAAGAAACCTCATTTACATTGAGGGGAATAGGTGAGAAGAGAAATACATAGAGTCAGGAGGTAATAGGCTGCACACGCAGGTCCAATTAATAAATTCTAAATTTATTACAATAATTTCCAAAATTGCCCCACCCATCTAATATCCATCTGATATACATTATTCATCCATCGCAACCATGTATTCACACAAGCATGTTATCAATCAATCTAATCCAATTAATTAATCTGGTAATTAATGACCATCCAATGTTCAAACAACGATTTGATTTTGCTCGAGTCAAACTCATTTTGCGAATAAGTACTCAAAGTACGAATTCATGAATTATATTAAACTACAAAATTAAATCCAATTCAATTTGCATTTAATACTAATTCGCTATTTAATTCCAAATTAAATATTACACTTTATTAACGAACCTTTACGACTTAAATTCCAAATTTAATCGTTACGGGTCTCAAAGCCCGATTAACATCCAATGTTAATTTAATTAAAGTCCAATGGGCTTTTAATTAATTTCATTAAGGCGTGGAATTTTGGTCAACTTGGGTCAAACCCAATAACCAAAGCCCAATCAAGGAATAACCCTATAAGCCTAGAAATTAATTTAGGCCCATTAGGCCCAATTAAAGTTAAAGGTCCATTAGTCATAATTGGACTTTATGGAAATGGTTTTGGGCCCAATTGGATCCAACCAATTTGCCTAAACCAATCTTGGTACAACAAAGCCCAATTAGCCCAATAACAACTTTTAAGCCCAATTTCCAAAATTAGCACAATTAATTAAATCACAAAAATTCCAAATTTCATATTTAATTAACCAAAGTGTATAGCATAATTAATTACCCAAATCAATATTTCCAAAACACCAATTAGCCTAATTAATCATGCTCATTAACAACAATTAGTGTCCAACACAATTTATCAAAAAATCAAACCCATTTACATGCTCATTTAGTCTCGGCATTCATGGGGTATTTTGTCCAATTTCAAATTCAATCCAAATAATTCTCAAATCAAAAATTACCCAATTGATCTCAACTCATCCAATGAATCAAAAATAAAAATAACAGACATTATGGCATCAATTGAATTCGGCCAAGCCTCAATTTTTGGTAAAAATGATCCAATCCAATTTTCATGAAATTGATCCAATCAATCTTAAATAAAACATCATTTAAGCATACTTAATCAAACAACTCAACCAAATCATGCTCAAAATCAATTTACCCAATTTTAACCCTAAATCAAGTTTCATGCTTTTACTCGCTCCGATACCATTGTTGGGAAATCTCTAAGTCCCGAGGATCGATTATCAAGCATAAAACATACATGTGAATACATCAAAGAAGTTGCGGAATACTCACAATGATCGGTTGAGCGATGCGACGAAGAACAAAACTTTTTCTCCCTTCCATGGTGCTTCAAGGCTCACGGCAGTTCACTGCTTTTGTCCTCCAAAAATTGGTCCATGCTCCAAGCTTTTGGGTGGTAATTCCAAGCTCATGTGTGCGGTTCCCTATCACCTTCGCGTGACTCCGAATGTGTGCTAGCACTTGGTAATTTTTGCCACAAAAATTACCATCTTCTTCTTGCAACCTCTCGGCAAAACCAGTGAAGGAAGATGAAGAATGCCCCTTGGGCGTGAAGATGGAGAGATGAGAGGAGAGTGAGTGTTGTTGGTTGTTGGCATAAACTATATCTAATACACTTTAATTAATTTCAAATTAATTTACCAAAAATTTGGCTTTCCAAAAGTCAAACCAATTTAAAGCCCACAACCACTACATCAATCAATCAATCAATCAAATTGTCACATCACTCAAAGTGACATGTGATTTGACGCTTGATGTGACTAATGATTTTACGTTTGATGTGACTTGCGTGCTGCACTTGAATTCGAAATGCGAGTGCGCTCGCAAACACTATCGGGCTTGGGTTCGCTAATTCCAAATTAACGAATTTTCCGTTGCAACGTAATTAAATGATTATGCCTAGCGAAATCACTATTCACGTCGCTAATGAATTAATTCTAAATTAACTAGTTTGCCCGAATTAAAATCCAATTTCAATTTCGCATCGAAATTCAATTTCGTATAATATATCGAATATATTATTTTATCGATTAATTCCAAATTAATCGTTTTCTCTCTTTAATTAATTTTTTATCCCAGATAAAATATCTCTGTAATTAATCCCAGATTAATTTTCTCTCTCATTTAATTAATCCCAGATTAATAAAGTGCGAGTCATACGTCATCGGTGAATCTTCGGGAAGCGACCCATGAGATCCCAGGATATGTTGGCAGTAAATCTGGTCGTCAGACTATCCGAACACGTAAGTACCTAGTACTACGTTTTTACTGATTTACAAGACAAGGTTGGCTTCTAGCAAAGCGCCATGCCTACCCAATTCTCCAGAAATATCCTTACAGGAATATGTGATCTATATCAGGCGTAGTATACGTAGTATTGCGTATCTCGATCCAGTATCGGATGTCACATGCAAGGCCTGAGGCTGGAATTGTGTCTGCCCCGTACGAAGCACATATCGGATCTCTAGTAACTAGTCTCTATAATCGGATAATCATGACCTAGTCATATTATCCCGATGACTGGAGTACATAAGAGAACCAGTTCCGTATCCTACGTGACCATCATCTCCACTATGACTGGAGTGATACTTCCGTCTTGACATCACACCCAACACACTACTATTCTCAATATACCCAGCAGAGGCATACACAAAACCTATTAAAGCCTTGGACGACCTAAAACCAAAGCATATTGATTGTAGCGAGTATTAGCGGTGCAAGTCTCAGGTTAAGACCAAATACACCTACCCTGATTTCAGACTTCCATAGACACATAGTCATACTACCAATGGAATTCCGAGGGGTCTATCTAGAGCGAAGCTGTTTCCCATACCATCGGTAAAACACAACCTCCTACTACAGTTGCATGAGTATCCTATACCCAAATATATGAGAACTATGATGTTATGCCCTCGCAACACGCACAAGTGTAATACTAGTCTTTTACGCATTATCGATGTCCAATCTCGATAATACTCTCACTATGGATATTTAATGATTAAACCTTCGTGGATTGATACTGTCTCATATCATCTCAATCCAGGAACTAATCATAAGGACCTCCTATCATTTATACATCTTGGTGATCTAATCACAAATGATAAGAGAGCAATCTCATCTGTCACATAGTTCATTTGTACAACAACAGCATGATCTGTACAAATAGTGACGCTATGGGTCATAATTGTCCAACAGGAAGCCCACTAGGTATGTCCTCTGTCAGTACGTCACTGTAATCCTACAAAATAGATAAAATAGACACAGGAAGCAAAGGGTCAGAGTTAGTAAAATAAATATGAGGCTCGTTATAGACTAACAATAGCATGAGCTTGCTAGCCTTGAACGCTTTCCTCGCTTCACCCTCACCCATGTAGAAACTCTTTTTAACTCTCCTTTTTGTTTCCCCCTCATGTTCACTCATACTCCCCTTGGGAACTCCCACGACCTTGGCCTTATTTTTCTCACCAGATACACCACTCTCACCAGTCTCACCCAATGTGGTGTTTCCCTTCGCTCTCTCTTTGTCACGTTCAAGTTGTAACTTAACCTGATCTTCATGGACTATTGCAGGTGTAAGTGGGTATAATGTAATGGATTTTCCCTTATGCTGGAAAGAGTACTTGTTCTTGAACCCATCATGAATAACCTTCTTATCAAACTGCCACGGCTTGCCCAAAAGAATATGTCTTGCATGCATCGGTATCACATCACATAGGACATCATCTTTGTATGGCCCAATGGTAAAGCTCAACAATACCTGCTTTGTCACACTTATTTCCCCACAATCGTTTAACCACTGCAACTTGTAAGGCTTTGGGTGTCTCAAGCAACTCAACCCCAATCGCTCAATCAAAGCTGTGCTAGCAACATTAGTACAACTGCCCCCATCTATTATCATACTACATCCCTTAGCATTCACACGGCACCTAGTATGGAATATGTTCTCCCTCTAGTGCACACTATCATCCTCTACAACATGTGCACTCAAAGCACGCTTGACAACTAAGGATAAGTTATTCAGCGGGTATGCAGCTCCCTCATGGTCACTAGCATCCTCCAACTCTGGCATCTCCTCCTCGACCTCACTATCGGTAGAGTACACCTCTCCACTCTTCTTATCAATCACTAAGGTACGCCTATTGGGACATTGTAAAGCATAGTGTCCCATGCCCAGACACTTGAAACACTTGACATCCTTAGTTCTAGCAGTTGCACCCTCAGGTTTTGGTCTAGTTTTGCTCGGTTCTGCAGCCTCTTTACCCTTGGCACTAGGTTCGGCCCTAGGCTTATTAAAGCCTCCACTGAACTCGCCTCTAGGCTTGTCAAAGCCTCCATCTCGCTTCTCATTCGGAACCCATTTTCCCTTCCATGCAGAAGTAGCCTGAGTACCAAATCTGGATGTTGACCTTTTCTTGAGTTGCCTTTCTACCTTGATAGCCATGTGAAGCATATGCTCCAAATCAACATAGTGATGCAACTCCACCATGTTTGCAATCTCTCTATTCAAGCCCCCTAGAAACCGTGCCATAGTAGCTTCTGCATTCTCAACTACATTTTCCATGATCATGGCAACTTCCATCTCGGTGTAATAGTCATCAACACTCTTGGTCCCCTGATACAGATGTTGTAGTTTTTTATACAATTCCATATAGTAATGGTTGGGTATAAATCTTTTTCTCATGAGACCTCTAAGTTCTGCCCATTTCTGAACCGGTCTCTCATAATTTCTCCTCCGAGTAGAGACAAGCTGATCCCACCAAATCATAGCATAATCGGTAAACTCAATTGCTGCCAGATTGATCTTCTTCTCGTCTGAGTAGTGATGACAGCTGAAAATCAATTCTATTTTCTTTTCCCATTCTAAATAAGCTTCATTATCTTTCTTATCGTGGAATGTTGGTATCTTGATCTTGATGCTACCTAGATCACCATCTACATCTCCTCGTCTATCATATTCCCTCCTATCATAATCCCCTCTTCTGGCATCAAATGCATTTCTATCATCAAACCGTCTATCCCTCCTATCATTCCTCCTATCAAACCTCCTATTAGGCCTTCTATCATGCCCAGGCTGAAATATCTCCTCCACATCATCAAGACCATCAGAATCATCGAACTCATTTTCAACTTCCTCTTCATCTGGTGGTACATACTGTGGTGGTACACGTCGAGGTGGCACATTATGAGGTGGTGGTACATTCTGAGGTGGTGGTATATGTTGGGGTGGTGGTGCTCTGGGACCGCTACCAGTTTGAATACTCTCTACACTCTTGGTCAATCTCTCCAAAGCAGTATTCATGTTCTCCATCATATCTGTAAATTTCCTAGCCAAAGCCTTGAGCTTTTCATCAGTGGTTAGACCTGCCATCTCAACACTAAGCAAACAGATTAGAAATAACAAGAAAGTAAAGCAAATATGTAAATCCTCACAATCTCAAGTGTTTACACACGAATGATATCACTCCACTTGTGTTTGCACTCTATTGGCTTTTACCCGATACTGTTCTCACAATCACTGCCTTTTACCACTCTTGAGTTCGTCCTCAATTCAAATGTGAATCACACTCAATCCAAGAATACAAACCAAATGTAGTCCTCAAGCCAGCATGAAACATAAAGGTCTAATAATATATATGGGACAAGTGGAAACAAAATGCGAACAGGAATAGCAACGACGAATACTCAATCAATAATACCTAAACTAGAGTATTTGGAATAAAGAAGTGAACAATTAGCACAATGGAAAAAAAATAAGCATGTAAATTCGCGGTTGTATGCAATTTCGGGAGAAAATTTGGCACCGCTATAGAAATTTTGATGGGATACCCTCCAAGGGCACCTAAATGATAATATGGAACAAACTAACTTCAATCAAAAAATTTCACTTTTTTACTTCTTTTTTTTTTGCTCAAGTGATCTCTATCACTCAAGTCTTTTTTCTTTTTATAACGTCAGATGCTGATACTATGGTTCTGATTTCATAGGCTGATTTAGGTTCTGATTTCAGAGGCTGATTTAGGTTCTGATTTCAGAGGCTGATTTAGGTTCTGATTTCAGAGGCTGATTTAGGTTCTGATTTCATAGGCTGATTTTCAGGGTCTGATTTCATAGGCTACTGGTCAGGGTCTGATTTCAGAGGTTACTTTTCAGGTCTGATTTCAGAGATTACTTTTCAGGGTCTGATTTCAGAGTCTGATTTTCAGAGGCTAATCTTCAGGGTCTAAATTCAGAGACTAAGTTTCAGGGTCTGATTTCAGAGTCAGATTTCAAAGGCTAAGTTTCAGGGTCTGAATTCAGAGTCAGATTTCAAACTTCACTAGGGTTTTAGAAACAAATCACACAGCAGCCAAAGAACATGCTTATTTCTTTAACATATGCTAAAGAACAAAAAGTATATGACGAACTGATATGAAGAACAGAACAAAAACCCAGAACTGGAAAATGATAAAAAGATGAACTTATATGCAAAACACAACAAAATCAGATCCAAGAATAAACAAAAATGAAAACAGAAACAAGATCCAACAAGATCTGAAACGAAAATAACAAGAACGAAAATAAAAACAGAATCAAACAAAAAGAAAAGATAGGAAAAATCAGACCTTGGAACCCTGAGCTCTAGATACCAAATGACAAGAAACCCGTTTGGATTCGAAATCCAAGCAAACCCCAAGCAACGGACAGAATCCCAAGAACCGTGAATTTGATTTTGTAGAAACAAAACCCTTCCAAGGCCACAAAGAAGACCCACAAAGAACTTTCCCTTGAGAACCTTTAAGATGAATCCTTGTAGTGTTTTTCTAGCAATGGAGACGCCACTAAGTTTGCCAAAACTTAGATAAGTCGGTTTAAACTTGAAAAGGGGAATCCCTCCCTTACAAGAATTCGGCCATAGCCAAAGCTTTAAGCTTTTGAGTTTTATAAATTTCGTTGATTTCTCCCAAAAGAAAAAGAAAGAAAGCTTAAATAGTGATACAAAAGAAACCCTAAAGGCATAAAGACAACAATGCCCCTAAATACGAAATTACAAAAATACCAAGTCTTTAAGTCTTCAAATGCCTAGGAAGCTTTATTATAAACTGATTTGGGCCAAGTAAAATGGCTTTGGGCCTTTTCCATCGAAGCCCACATGCGTCTCTATTTATTTGTTGCAGTCTCCCATAAAACTCTGAACTAATCCCGCCATTGCTTCTCTGAGTCTTTTGGTCCTCTGCCTCGTAATTGGCCCTTCTGGTACTTGTAATGGGTCTTTTGCTTTGTTGTCGGCCTGGATCATGTCACTTTGTGTGAGGGAGAGAGAGAGCAATTTTTGTTTTGTGTATTTGATCTTCTAAAAATCAATTATCATTTACCAAAAAATCAAGTTGGTATATGTCATTCCAAATGACAAAGTGTGTTAGATTTTAATTGAGTGAATAACAAGCAATCCAAGATTTACACTCAACGTTAACCACTTCCATCACTAGTCAAACTAGTTGATGTAAGTCAAGTGGGTCCCACCACTTGTAAATTCTGAATTTAAGCCGAACAATCCAACATACAACTTCGCTCGGGCCCGGGTTCATTTAATTCTGAATTAACGAATTTGCCGTTGCGACATTATTATTAAAGTCGTTTACGAATTAATTCTAAATAAATTCATTTGCCCGAATTAAAATCCAATTTTAATTCCGCATTGAAATCTAATTTAAATTAATATATCTGATATATATTTAATCGATTAATTCCAAATTAATCATTCTCTCTCTACTATCCGAATTTTATCCTAGATAAATTATTGCCGCAATTAATCCCAGATTAATTTTCTCTCTCTTATAATTAATCCTAGATTAATTATGTTCGAGTCAAATGTCATCAGTGAATCTTTGGGAAGCGACCCATGAGATTCCTTGATATGTTGGCAGTAAATCTGGTCGTCGGACTATCCGAACATGTGCGTACCCCGTAACACGTTCTTACCGATTTACAAGACATGGTTGGCTTCTAGAAAAGCATCGTACCTACCCAATTCTACAAAAATATTCTTTTAAGGAATACATAATCTTTATCTAGCATAGTATACTAAGTATTGCGTATTACGATCCAGTATCGGATGTCACATGCTAGGCCTAGGGCTTGAATTGTGTCTACCCCGTACGAAGCATATATCGGATCACTAGCAACTAGTCTCTTTAATCGGATAATAATGACCTTGTCATCTTATCTCGATAGTTGCAACATATTACAGTACCATTTCTGTATCCCTACGTGATCACCATCTCCATATGATTGAAGTGATACTTCAATCTTGACATCACACCCAATACACTACGATTCTCAATAAACCCAGAAGAGGCGTACACAGAACCTGTTAAAGCCCCAGACGACCAAAACCAAAGCGTGCTGATTGTCACAAGTATTAGCGATGCAAGTCTCAGGTTAAGACCAAATACACCTACCCTGATTCGGATTCCCATAGACACATAGTCATACTACCAATGAGATTCTGAGGGGTCTATCCAGAGCAAAGCTTTTTCCGTACCATCGGCAAACAAAATCTCATATTACACTTGCATGAGTATCCAATACCCAAATATATGAGAACTATGTCGTTACGCTTCCATAACGTGCACAAGTGCAATACTAGTCTATTCTATATTATCGATGTCCAGTCTCGATAATACTACGACTAGGGATATTTAATGATTAAACCTTATGTGGATTGATATTGTCTTATATCTTATTATTCTGGAACTAATCATAAAGACTTTTATCATTTATATATTCAAGTAATCTAATTACAAAATGATAAAATAGCAATTTCCTTTGTTACATAGTTAATTTGTATAAAAACCACAATGTCTTTTACAAATAGTGATGCTATGGGTCATAATTGTCCAATAATCTCCCACTTGGCCTATAGCCAATCACTCAAGTATCTAACACCTGAACTATGTACATGTCGCTCAAACTTTTGCTGAGAAATAGCCTTCGTCAGTGGATATGCAATGTTGTTATCGGATACGACCTTCTCGATCTTCACATCGCCACGATGTATAATCTCACGAATGAATGGAAACATCGAAGTACATGCTTAGATCGTTGATGAGACCGCGGTTCCTTAGCCTGCGTTATAGCCCCATTATTGTCACAATACAAAGGAACGGGCTCAGATACTAACGGAACTACTCCTAATCCAATTAGGAATTTTTGGATCCAAATTGCCTCTTTTGCTGCCTCAGCTGCAGCGATAAATTCCACTTCTGTTGTTGAATCTGCAACAGTCTCTTGCTTGGAAGATTTCCAGCTCACTGCTCCGTTGTTCAAAAAAATATGTACCCGGATTGCGACTTACATTCGTCTTTATATGTTTGGAAACTTGTATCGGTAAACCCAGATACCTCAAGTTCTCCATCTCCATAGATTAAGAAAACATCCTTAGTTCATCTAAGATACTTAAGGATATTCTTAACCGCAACCCTGTTGGTGTTTGCTAAGGTCCCAAGATCATAAACAAGCATGAAACATGTGTGAATACAAATCAACGAAGTTGCGGAATACTCACATCGATCGGTTGAGTGACGCGGAGACGAACAAAACTGAAATTCTGCTCACTGGTTCTCACAGCAGTCCACTACTATTGAGTCTTCTTTTTCGGTTTTGATCATCAAGAATCCAAGCTCCAAGCTTCGTCAAACGATTCCCGGTGAAGAAATTTGCCCCATGGGCGTGTGAGAGAGAGAGAGATGAAGTGAGAGAGAGATGAATTTGGTTGATGGCTAAAACGTATCTAATAACTTATGTGAATTTCAAATTCATTTCATGTGAATTTGGCTTTCAAAAAGTCAAGCAATTAAAGCTAATCAACCTCCATCAACTCACATCACTCATGAATAGTGACTTGTGTCAATCACTCAAAGTGAAAGACATCCATCACTGGATTGACGAATGATGTGACGCTAGATGCGACTAGCGATTTGATGCTTGATTTGACTTGAGTGTCGCACTCGAATTCGAAATGCGAATGCGCTCACAAATAATCTCGGGCTCGGGTTCGTTAATTCCAAATTAACGAATTTTCCGTTGCGACGGAATTAAATGATTACGCCTAGCGAAGTCACTATTCACGTCGCTAATGAATTAATTCTAAATTAATTCGTTCGCCCGAATTAAAATCTAATTTTAATTCCGCATCGAAATCCAATTTCATTGAATATATCAAATATATTAATTAATCGATTAATTCCAAATTAATCGTTATCTCTCTTTTATTGATATTTTATCCCAGATAAAATATCTCCGCAATTAATCCCAAATTAATTTTCTCTCTCTTCTAATTATTCCCAGATTAATTTAGAGTGCGAGTCATACGTCATCGGTGAATCTTCGGGAAGCGACCCATGAGATCCCCGGATATGTTGGCAGTAAATTCGGTCGTCGGACTATCCGAACACATAAGTACCTAGTACTACATTTATACCGATTTACAAGACAAGGTTGGCTTCTAGCAAAGTGCCATGCCTACCCAATTCTCCCGAAATATCCTTATAGGAATAAAGGATTTATATCAGGTGTAGTATACGTAGTATTGCGTATGTCGATCCAGTATCGAATGATCACGTGCTAGGCCTGGGGCTGGAATTGTGTCTGCCCCGTACGAAGCACATGTCGGATGTCTGGTAAATAGTCTCTATAATCGGATAAACATGACCTTGTCATTTTATCCCGATGACTGCAGTACTTAAGAGTACTAGTACCGTATCCTACGTGACCATCATCTCCATATGACTGAAGTGATACTTCCGTCTTGACATCACACCCAACATACTACGATTCTCAATATACCCAGCATAGGCGTACACAGAACCTGTTAAAGCCCTGGACGACCGCAACCAAAGTATATTGATTGTCGCAAGTATTAGCGGTGCAAGTCTCAGGTTAAGACCAAATACACCTACCCTGATTTCGGACTTCTATAGACACATAGTCATACTACCAATGGAATTCCAAGGGGTTCTATCCAGAGCGAAGCTGTTTCCCGTACCATCGGTAAAACACAACCTCCTATTACACTTGCATGACTATCCTATACCCAAATATATGAGAACTATGTCGTTGTGCCCTCACAACGCGAACAAGTGTAATACTAGTCTTTTACGTATTTATCGATGTCCAATCTCGATAATACTCTGACTAGGGATATTTAATGATTTATCCTTCGTGGACTGATACTGTCTCATATCATTCTCTGTCCAGGAACAAATCATAGGGACCTCCTATCATTTATATATCTAGGTGATCTAATCACAAATGATAAGAGTGCAATCTCTTTTGTCACATAGTTAATTTGTACAACAACACCATGATCTGTACAAATAGTGACGCTATGGGTCATAATTGTCCAACAATCTCCCACTTGGCCTATAGCCAGTCACTCGAGTGTCTTACACCCGAACTATGTACGGTTGGCTCAAACTGCTGAGGAATGCTTTCGTCAGCGGATTTTCATGATTATCGTCTGATGTGATTTATACGATCATCACATCGCCACGATGTATGATCCGAACGAATCAGATGAATAGTCGAAGTATTTATCTGGATCGTTGATGAGACCATTAATTCTTTAGCTTGTGCTGACGCCTAGCTCAACTGTTAACAGAATTATATCTAATCTAATTAGATTATTATCGACCCATAAGGCTTCTATTGCTGCCTCAACTGCAGTAATAACCCGCATTTGTTGTTTATACGGTAACAGTATCTTGCATGGAAGATTTCCAGCTCACTGTTCCGTTATTCAAACTGTATAGTACCGTTTTCGACTTATAGTCATTTTATCGGTTTAGGAAACTTACAGTAGTGATCCCAATCACTTTAAGTTCTCCTTCTCCACAGATTAAGACATCATCCTTAGTTCTCTAAGATACTAACGGATGTTCTTAACATCAATCCAGTGACTATCACTTGGATTGGCCTGTTTGTGAATCCATATGCTCAAAGCGTATGAGACACTAGGTCGCGTACATTTTTCAATGTACGGTTTCTCGGAGAGTTTTTCATGAAAACCAAGCTTTCACCGATTATTTTTATGGGAATATCATTTCCAAGAAATGACGTATTATCATTATTTTATAGGACATTATTGTCAGTGCGCTCCCACTAACCCTCTTATATACACAAGAATCATTTCGTTTTGAATTAAATCATAAACTATTATGATTACATCAAAATGGTAATTCCAAGAACCTATGCTTGCTTCAATCCAAACATGGATCGTATAACCCGCAAACCTTGTTTGCTAGTTTTGGTACGACAAAATCGACAGGATGTTGTAAACATCCTCCAAAAGGTTTCCTTTTCAGGAAAGCGATTTTCCCGTTAAGCTGTCATATTTCATAAATGAAACATGCAACATTAGCAAGTATTTTCCAAATGGATTTACCGTGGCAATAGTTAAAAGGTTGAATCGCAATCAACACAATGTTGATAACGATACCTTTCCGCTACAAGCCTAGCTTAGTACGTTGGTATGTTGTCATTCATGTATGTCTTCCTTGAAGACTTATAGTACCAATAGGCACAATGCCTTGCGGTACATCAACTAGTATCCAAACTTGTTGATATACATGGAATCCAATTCGGATATTATGGCACTTTTCCATAATTAGGGAGTCGATACCTTGTATCACTTCCTCATACGTAGTCAGTTGGTATACCTCAATAAGATTAACATCTTTACGAGGTGAGATTAGAAACCCACACCCCAGGTTGTTTTCTGACTCTCTCCGACTAAGCACACACACACTGTGAGTCTGACTTAGATCATTTATTCAAAGACTTAGATTTGAGTTACGTTGAGTACTTTGAAAGTTCTCTGATTTCATTACTATGCATTCTTTGAGGACAAAACTATGTGAAACTATTGGGACTATTTAATTTTTATTTTTGCATGATTGTGTGTTTTGAATGACGTTTGTGGGTGTCGTCGCTGTAAGCCCTCACGAGACTATAACTCGTCCACTAGGGACACCTAGGGGTTTAAAGGCTTGTTGCATACGCTAAATGCAATCGTGATCCCTACGAAAGTGGCTTAGATAGTTTTTATTTATTTAGTTTTTATTTTATTTTGCGCTTAAATTGCTAGGGACTAACAATAAGCTGGTTTGGGGTTGTGATAAGTATATGAAAATGTACTTTGAACATCACTTATTCGGGGTTATTGTTAAGTATTTAGTTATATATTTCATATTTTATTATATAATTTTTATTTTATGTTAATTTAGAAAATATTTATTATTTAAATTATTTTAATAATTTCTTTTGTTATTATTTACTATTTGTAGGAATTGGAAAGAAACCGAACGGAAACTCCACATGTAGAGAAGTTGAAGCCATTAGGCCCAAAGCCGAGGCCCAAGATGAGAGGCTACGCAAACAGCAAGGCCACGTGAAGATAATTGAAAATAAGGAGAATAGACAAATTGTTGACTAAGTCAAAAGCCAAGGATTGTTGACATCACGTGGGGGCCGCAACTTATTAACTAAGAAACAAACACAAAAACACAAAAAGTGGCGTGAATTGGAATTCAAAAAGAAGACTTAGGTGGGCCCCAAATTGCATTAGTCATTAAGTTTTAAATTGTCCTATTTAAAGAAATATGATGGACGTAAAGGGAGAGCTATGCGCATAATACAAGCTTAGAGAGAGAAGACGGCTGTCATATATTATATAAAGAGGAGTCTGCGCACATAAGGACGGGGGGCTGCTTGCAAAACGAAAATAATAAACCCTAAGACAGCGAGAGAAGCCGTGAAGAAAATAAGGGGAAAGCTGCGCAACCAAGAGACAAAGGAAGCAGGCCGAGAGAGAACAACAACATCCAGGAAGCCGAAAGCAATCCAGGGAGCAGTGATAATGAATTACACGATGTTTCTCCAACCCATCACTGTTATTTCTTCATTCGGCATGGGGAACTAACTTCCTAAGGCAAAGCTAAGGGCGAACTCTTGTACCCTATTCTTTTATTTTGTAATTTGATTCGTGGATGATTTTTATTATTTAATACAATTATTATCTTATTCTTCTAGTTATTCTTTTGAGTATTTTAATTTAAAAACTTATTTTATTAATTGACATATAGATTCAGTCACGCTTTTTCTATGTGTTGTTGGAAAAATTGGTTGTGATTGATTAAGGTTGTTTTGCGAGTTCATCATTTGCTGTAGTATTGCCCGAGGCTATATTGTCGTCGTTGGATAGGTTGTAACGATAACCTTGTGAGTTGTGAACGTAGAGAAGATAAAATAATAATTACCTTAGAACTTTAATTTGAGTAGAATTGAATATCCTCCAATTGTGGGTTTGTGACATGAAATCCTCAGTTGCGTAATAAACGAATCAATAACGGAATAGAAGTAATAGGTACAAGAGGGGATCCTGACGCTTTGCTGTTTCTCTCAATTGATAAAATCTTTTAAGTTTTCGAAATCTTTAATTTACATTGCAATTTAACCTTTTCTTTAATTTAGTTATTGCTAAACGTTTTTGTTTATGTGAATTAGTTCTATTGTAACCATCTCTCTGAGGAATCAACACCCCAGCTATACTGTGATAACCGCGAGTCATATTTGGGCGTAATCAAAATTTGGCGCCGTTGCTGGGGAGATGGTTTACAAGCAAAAGGACCAGGTTTTCTTAGTTAACAACGAAGCGGTAACTTCGTTACATTTATTTTATTTTATTTTATTTTATTTTATTATTCAGTTACTTTAATTTTCTTAGTTTTTATTCTTGAATTTATTTTCCGCTTATTTTCTTTCTAATTTTAGTAAATTTTAATTTTTAGTTATTCTTTTATTTCCGTTTCTAGTATCACTCGTGATTAATTGCATGTCTAGACGTATGGATAGATTTGGTAGATTCGTTAGAACCGAGGAAGAGAATTCTGATTCAGAGAGTTTGTTTGACAATCTCTTTGCTACACCCTCCACATCTAGAGCACACACCATGAGTGATTACGAGAGACCACCTAGGAGGACTCTTGAAGAGTACCTCCACCCAACTCGCACAGCTACACATTCGTGCATCATGTTTCCTCCTAATGCACCACCCATAGATTTTAAACCTGGGATGATACAGTATCTCCCAACCTTCCATGGTTTGGAGAACGAGAACCCCTATGTGCACATTAGAGAATTTGAAGAGGTAGTAGCGACTTTCCATGACCGGTTTGGAACCACTGACACAATCAGACTTAAATTTTTCCCCTTTGCCCTTAAGGATAAAGCGAAGAGTTGGTTGTACTCTTTAAGACCTAGGTCAATAGGATCGTGGGGCGAAATGACCCAGGCATTCTTCGACAAATACTTCCCACACCATAAGACGGATGCCCTAAAAAAACAAATCTCCACCTTTTCTCAGAGAGACAGTGAGACCCTTTATCAAACGTGGGAGAGGTATAAGAAGTTGTTAGCTAGTTGCCCTCACCATGGATTTGAGAGTTGGCATTTAGTCAATTACTTCTATGATGGATTGACACCTAGGGAGCGCCAATTCGTTGAGACGATGTGCAATGGTGAGTTTATCCGAAAGGACCCTGATGAGGCGCTCGAGTACTTAGATGACCTAGCTAAGAAGTCTCACACCTGGACTGGACCCAATTCCATGGATAGCACTGATAGGACATACCATACCTCTCCTAGTAGGAGCGTACACCAATTGAGAGAAGAGGATAGTCTTAAGGCAAAAGTTAAACTATTAACTAGACAAATGGGAGCCTTACTAGCCAAAAAGACAACAAATCATGCAGACAGTAGCCCACCTAGAACCTCAAGAGATATGTATTGTGTGTGGTAGGACCGACCATTTGACACAAGAGTGCCCTACAACTAGAGAAACATATGAGGACCAATGCAATGCATTAGGGATGTATAAGAAGCCTTACACACCTTACTCAGACACATATAACCCTAGTTGGAGAAACCATCCTAACTTTAGTTAGAAACAAGAATCTCATCAGCCGAGTCAGCCATCCCAACCTAGAGGTTATAGTTTTCCCCAATACACTACACATGTCGTCTCTATGAACTCCTTAGAGGATACTATGCAAGCATTCGTGGAAGCTCAGAAAGTTACCATGGAGGCCCAGAAAGCTTTTGTGGAGACTCAAAGTAAAACCAATCAGAGGTTTGAGTCATTGATAGCTCAGGTAGATGAAGATAATAATAAGATAAAAAGCCAAATCTCAAAGTTGACTAATGTCCTGAGTGTGAACGAACAAGGAAAATTCCCTTCCCAAGCTCAACCTAATCCTCAGGGGCAACACATGGCACAGGCTAATCATGGGGGAGCAAATGTAAATGGGGTTAATGCCATAACTACTAGGAGTGGCAAAGAAGTAGGAGTACCTGACACCTCTAACACTGTAGGTGCAACCAATGATAATAGTGTAGATACTCCTCAGGCAGATCCAGAGCCACATTTCCCAGTTAGAGTACCCTTTCCTCAAGCCCTTAGGCCAACCACCAGAGCTGCAGACCCAAACGGTGAGATTTTAGAACACCTTAGGCAAGTAAAGATCAACATGTCCTTGTTACATGTAATCAAACAGGTTCCCACATACGCTAAGGTTTTAAAGGATCTATGCACCATGAAGAGGAAGCATCATGTGAAGAAAACTACATTCCTGACAGAACAAGCCAGTGCAGTGATTGAACAAAAGACCCCACCAAAATATAATGACCCGGGGTGTCCCACTATCACCTGCCACATTGGTACATGTGAGTTTGGTCAGGCATTACTAGACCTAGGCGCGAGTGTGAATCTCATGCCGTATTCCATATATACGCAGTTGGGCCTTGGAGAAATCAAGCCTACATCAGTAGTATTGCAGTAAGCGGATCGTTCTGTCAGAACCCCAAGAGGGGTAGTCGAGGACGTCTTACTCCAAATCGATAAATTTTACTATCTCGTTGACTTTTTGATCTTAGACACCCAGTCTGTAGTTAAAACTGAATCCAAAATCCCTCTTATCCTGGGTAGACCCTTCCTCGCTACAGCAAATGCTCTTATCAACTGTAGGAATGGTCTCATGAAATTGTCATTCGGGAACATGACGCTGGAAGTGAACATTTTTCACGTCGGGAAACAGCCACAAGATGACGATGAATGTCATCAGACATTTCTGATACACACAATTGTGCCAGAACTGGCCCCCATTCTACATGATTCTGACCCTCCTGATCATCTTCTTCCAAATTCGAACCTCTTAGACACTGTTGAATCAACTAATCCTCCGGACATCGCTAAAGGTACTCTGTTTGGAAAAACATGGAACAAAAGTATGGCGGCCACAGTTTGAGGCTTTGTCAGAGGAAATGGACAAACCAAAACCTTCTAAGGTCGAAACACCGAAAGTTGAACTAAAGCCATTACCAGAAGGGCTTCAACATGCGTTCCTTGGATCAGGAGATACATTCCCTGTTATCATTTCTTCAGAGCTTAGTGCGTCACAAAGTAAGAGATTACTTGAGATGTTGAGTGAGCATAAATCTGCACTTGGCTGGACCATAGGAGACATTAAAGGTATTAGCCCCTTGATTTGTTCCCATAGAATTCACCTAGAAGATGGAGCTATTCCTTGTAGATACCCTCAACGTAGACTTAACCCTACTATGAAAGAAGTGGTGAGAAATGAAGTGATAAAGTTACTAGATTCGGGTATTATATACCCAATTGCTGATAGTAAATGGGTTAGTCCTACACAGGTTGTCCCTAAAAAGTCGGGAGTTACTGTAGTGAAGAATGAGGCAGGAGAATCGGTCCCTACCAAGGTAGTTACGGGTTGGCGTATGTGCATCGATTACCGAAAGTTAAATGCTGCCACCCGAAAAGATCACTCCCCACTTCCCTTTATCGACCAGATTCTTGAGCGGGTAGCTGGTCACCCATTTTACTGTTTCCTAGATGGGTATTCTGGATATTACCAAATTGAGATCTCCTTGGAAGATCAGGAGAAAACCACATTCATCTGCCCGTTTGGTACTTATGCTTTTCGTCGCATGCCATTTGGTTTATGCAATACCCCCGCCACTTTTCAGAGATGCATGCTGAGCATTTTTAGTGATATGATTGAAAAATATATGGAGGTATTTATTGATGATTTAACAATGTTTGGCGACTCATTTGATACATGCTTGCTCAACCTGAAAGCAGTGTTAAGTCGATGTCAGGAAAAAGGCCTCGTTCTGAACTGGGAAAAGTGTCACTTTATGGTCTCTTCAGGAATCGTCCTAGGTCATATTGTCTCATCCAAAGGCATTGAAGTCGACAAATCAAAGATCGAGTTGATATCCAAGCTGCCAACACCCAAAACTGTTAAAGATGTGCGATTATTTCTTGGGCATGCTGGTTTCTATAGGAGATTCATACAGAACTTCTCTTCTGTCTCTAGACCACTGTGTAACCTTCTCGCTAAAGATTCTTCATTTGAATGGACACAGGAATGTGAAGGTGCCTTTAGGACGCTAATCACTAAACTCACCTCTGCCCCAATCATGCAACCACCCGATTGGAATTTACCATTCGAAATTATGTGTGATGCTGGTGACTACGCAGTTGGGGCAGTCTTAGGACAAAAACGAGAAGGAAAACCTTTTGACATGTATTATGCTAGCAGAACTCTAAACAGTGCTCAAATGAACTATTCCACAACTGAAAAAGAACTGCTGGCAGTAGTCTTTGCCTCAGACAAATTTCGTGCATACCTAATTGGCTTTCCCATCACCATTTTCATCGACCATGCAGCTCTTAAGTACCTTCTTTCGAAGAAAGATGCTAAAGCAAGATTGATTAGGTGGATCTTGTTGTTACAGGAATTCGACCTAACAATCAAGGATAAAAATGGTGTTGAAAATGTGGTAGCAGATCACTTATCCCGCTTGGAGTTTAACGACTCTGCCGATGGCCCACCAATTCGTGATGACTTCCCTGATGAACATCTTTTCGCGGTCACACGTTCACCATGGTACGTACACATTGTCAACTTTTTAGTTTCTGGCGAATGCCCGTCCACTTGGAGTTCACAAGATAAGCGTAAATTCTTGGTCGAGGTACGTAATTTTTATTGGGATGATCCATACTTATTCAAATACCGCCCTGACCAAATATTGAGACGTTGCATTCCTGAAGATGAAGTTCTCAGTATATTAACCTTTTGTCATTCCAACGCATGCGGAGGCCATTTTTCCATAAAGAAAACTGCTGCAAAAATTTTGCAGTGTGGTTTTTACTGGCCCACTCTATTTAAGGACACAAATGGATTCTGTCGCTCCTGTGAAAGATGTCAGAAATTAGGTGCTTTGTCTCGTCGTCATATGATGCCTCTTAACCCTATTCTTGTCATTGAAGTATTTGATTGTTGGGGTATTGATTTTATGGGACCTTTTCCACCCTCGTTTGGATACCTCTACATCCTTCTCGCAGTTGATTATGTGTCTAAATGGGTTGAGGCAGTAGCGTGCCGAATAAATGAAAATACTACTGTGGTTAAATTCTTAAAGGAACATGTATTGTCACGCTTCGGTACCCCACATGTCATCATCAGCGACCAAGGGACACATTTTTGTAATCGATCTTTTGAAGCCTTGATGCGCAAATATGGTGTGGTCCATAAGATTTCTACTACCTATCACCCACAGACAAATGGGCATGCTGAATTGGCAAATAGAAATATCAAACAAATATTAGAGAAAACGGTAAACCCTGACCGCAAAGATTGGTCTTTACGACTTCCGGATGCACTTTGGGCATATCGTACTGCTTACAAGTCCCTTCTTGGGATGTCTCCCTATAGGCTTGTATTTGGAAAGGTTTGTCATTTACCTGTTGAGTTAGAACATAAAGCCTACTGGGCCTTTAAAAATCTTAACTTTGATCTGAGTGTTGCAGGAACACAGCGGAAACTTCAGATAACAGAGCTCGAAGAACTACAGAATGATGCTTACGATAATTTCCGCCTCTACAAAGACAAGATGAAAGCCGCCCATGACAAGCAGATAATGAGGAAAAATTTTGAGCCTAACCAAAAGGTGCATCTTTATGATTCCAGACTCCATCTTCATCCAGGCAAGCTACGATCCAGGTGGACCGGACCTTTCATCGTGAAGCAAGTTTTCCCCTATGGAGCTGTAGAAGTAGAAGATCCCAAGGACGGTATAGTGTTTAAAGTAAATGGACAGAGGCTGAAATCATTCCTTGACAAACCGATTCCTGCAGCGGAGGATACACCTCTTGCTGACCCTACCTATGCAGGTTGAGTTTTTTTTTCCCATTGTTGTACTTTATTTATTTATGTCTTTATTTATTTCTTAGTTATTTTTAATCTTTTTGTCATTTTTCCTTTTGTTTTGTTTTGTTTTCATTTCTTTTGCAGGATAATTCAATATTTCATCTAGGTTCACAACATCTCTAATCAGGTGAACTCCTTCCTTGTCTTCACCTTCTCTGTTGTTACATTGAGGACAATGTTTCATTTAGGTTGGGGTGGTGGTATTATCATGTGTTTCACCTGGATGTATATGTCTTATTCGTGTTGTTTATTCTTCTCGTCAAAAACAAAAAAACAAAAACAAAAAAAAAACAAAACAAAAATTTTGCTTGTTTGTTTTGTTTGCTTTTAGTTCTTGTTAGTTAAACATAAGTTCAATGATGATATTGTTTGTTTTAGGATGAAATCTTAGAAACGATAAGTCCTTTAATGCACTCTTATTTGATGCTTTGAGTAGTTTATCTATGTTAGACTCGTAAGCACTTAATTATGAGTTTCTAGCAGTGAAAGCCTGAGTAGTTAGCAAGGTGACTAGTTGAGGAAATTGCATGTCGATGAATGACCGTTCGCTTAGATGTCTATCATGATTTACTTGTGTTATGACATATGGTATGATTGAAAATAAAAGAAAATTCTTTGAAGAAAGAAAATAAACCACCTATAACCGATAAGCGTGAAGCTACCCATGGGCGAGTATTAGGACCAACATGATGAGAAATGCTACCTTAAAGGGTAGGTGTGTTCAAAGAAAAAAAAAGAAAAAAAAAATCAAAAAGAAAAGCAAAAAAAAAAAAAAAGAGACAAGAAAAGAAAAAAGATAAATCATACCATATTGAGCACGGAGAAGCAACTACAGAGCTTAATTGAGATATCTAGGTTGGTTTGACCCATCTATCCCAATTTTTTAAAAAAAAAATCATTAAGTTGGCTTACCTGGGAATAAAGCTGTGAACGAACCTTAGCGCGCACACACTGAAAAGTACATGAAAATATACTTTGAACATCACTTATTCGGGTTTATTGTTAAGCATTTAGTTATATATTTCATATTTTATTATATAATTTTTATTTTATGTTAATTTAGAAAATATTTATTATTTAAATTATTTTAATAATTTCTTTTGTTATTATTTACTATTTGTAGGAATTGGAAAGAAACCAAACGGAAACTCCACATGTAGAGAAGTTGAACACGTGAATGAGCCCAAAGCCATTAGGCCCAAAGCCGAGGCCCAAGATGAGAGGCTACGCAAACAGCAAGGCCACGTGAAGATAATTGAAAATATGGAGAATAGACAAATTGTTGACTAAGTCAAAAGCCAAGGATTGTTGACATCACGTGGGGGCCGCAACTTATTAACTAAGAAACAAACACAAAAACACAAAAAGTGGCGTGAATTGGAATTGAAAAAGAAGACTTAGGTGGGCCCCAAATTGCATTAGTCATTAGGTTTTAAATTGTCCTATTTAAAGAACATATGCTGGACGTAAAGGGGGAGCTGCTGCGCATAATACAAGCTTAGAGAGAGAAGGCGGCTGTCATATATTATATAAAGAGGAGTCTGCGCACATAAGGACGGGGGGCTGCTTGCAAAACGAAAAGAATAAACCCTAAGACAGCGAGAGAAGCCGTGAAGAAAATAAGGGGAAAGCTGCGCAACCAAGAGACAAAGGAAGCAGGCCGAGAGAGAACAACAACATCCAGGGAGCCGAAAGCAATCCAGGGAGCACTGATAATGAATTACACGATGTTTCTCCAACCCATCACCGTTATTTCTTCCTTCGACATGCGGAACTAATTTCCTAAGGCAAAGCTAAGGGCGAACTCTTGTACCCTATTCTTTTATTTTGTTATTTGATTCGTGGATGATTTTCATTGTTTAATACAATTATTATCTTATTCTTCTCATTATTCTTTTGAGTATTTTAATCTAAAAACTTATTTTATTAATTAACATATAAATTCAGTCACGCTTTTTCTATGTGTTGGTAAAATTGGTTGTGATTGGTTAAGGTTGTTTTGCGAGTTCATCCTTTGCTGCAGTATTGCCCGAGGGTATATTGTCGTCGTTGGATAGGTTGTAACGATAACCTTGTGAGTTGTGAACGTAGAGAAGATAAAATAATAATTACCTTAGAACTTTAATTTGAGTAGAATTGAATATCCTCCAATTGTGGGTCTGAGACGTGAAATCCTCAGTTGCGTAATAAACGAATCAATAACGGAATAGAAGTAATAGGTACAAGAGGGGATCCTGACGCTTTGCTGTTTCTCTCCATTGATTAAATCTTTTAAGTTTTCGAAATCTTTAATTTACATTGCAATTTAACCTTTTCTTTAATTT
This sequence comes from Zanthoxylum bungeanum, assembly GCA_019454045.1. Lineage (NCBI taxonomy): Eukaryota > Viridiplantae > Streptophyta > Magnoliopsida > Sapindales > Rutaceae > Zanthoxylum > Zanthoxylum bungeanum. Next base: position 56,183 of record SKCR01016430.1, on the reverse strand, counting down.
AGTTATTGCTAAACGTTTTTGTTTAAGTGAATTAGTTCTACTGTAGCCATCTCTCTGAGGAATCGACACCCCAGCTATACTGCGATAACCGCGAGTCATATTTGGGCGTAATCATAGGGGGACATCCAAGTTCGAAACATATATCTTATATATGCCAATATATCCAATATATTGCCTAACCTTTTTCCTCTGAATCAACTAAGCCTTGGCTTTGGCACAACAAACTTAGTGATCTCAGTTAAGCGCGACCCATTGACCATGGAAAGCTTCGTAATCAATGTCGATGGACAAGAAGTGGTATTGACTTTGACCAACAAACCACAACTTGGACAAGACACTGACATGGAACAAAGCCCTCGTGATTCAAACACATCCTCGACGGACAAAGGCCTTGACTTTGGCCAACAAGCCAATGCCAGTCTCGGATCTTGAGTGAGAATCACTCAATGGAAGGAAATACGCTTAATATTTTACGAGAGTTTTTCGAGTGCAAATTGGCAACCAATTTATTATCTTTGTTAAGGTCTCATCATCATACACCCTTAAACATGCATTCTAAACACATAATAAAGCGCGTATAAATAAATAATAATGATATGCGGATGGATACTTTACACATTGATCCTAGATCAAATCTTTCCCTTTCTCTCTCCCGCTAGCACATGTATTACTTCTACCCATTACACTACACTTCTAAAGAAACCTCATTTACATTGAGGGGAATAGGCGAGAAGAGAATACAAAGAATAAGGAGGTGATAAGGCTGGACACACAGGTTCAATTAATAAATTCCAAATTTATTACAACAATTTCTAAAATTGCCCCACCCATCTAATATCCATCCGATATACATTATTCATGCATCGCAACCATTTATTCACACAAGCATGTTATCAATCAATCTAATCAAATTAATTAATCTGATAATTAGTGATCATCCAATCTTCAAACAACGATTTGATTTTGCTCGAGTCAAACTCGATTTGCGAATATGTACTCAAAGTACGAATTCTTGAATTAAATTAAACTACATAATTAAATCCAATTCAATTTGTATTTAATACTAACTCGCTATTTAATTCCAAATTAAATATTACACTTTATTTAATAAACCTTTACGATTTAAATTCCAAATTTAACCGTTACGGGTCTCAAAGCCCGATTAACGTCCAACGTTAATTTAATTAAAGTCCAATGGACTTTTAATTAATTTCTTAAGGCGTGGACTTTTGGTCAAGTCGAGTCAAACTGAATAACCAAAATCCAATCCGGGAGTTACCCCATAAGCCCAGAAATCAATTTAGGCCCATTAGGCCCAATTAAACTTTAAAGGTCCATTAGTCGCATTTGGGCTTTATGGATGCGGTTTTGGGCCCAATTGGATCCAACCAATTTTGCCTAAACCCATCTTGGTACAACCAAGCCCAATTAGCCCAATAACAACATAACAAGCCCAAATCCAATTTAAGGCCCAAATAATTAAATTCCAAAAATCCAATTTCCCAATATAATTACACTAAAGTGTATTACATAATTAATCACCCAAATTAATATTTCTAAAACATTAATTTACACAATCAATCATGCTCAATTACATTAAAGCATATTATCTTTGATTAGGTCTCATCATACACCCTTAAGCATTCATTCTAAAAGCATATTAAGGCGCGAAATAAATAATAATGATATGTGGATGGATATTTAACAAATTATTCCTAGAAAAAATCTCTCATTTTCCTCTCTCCCACTAGCACTATTCTAACTTCTACCCAATTACATAATACAATAAAGAAACCTCATTAACATTGAGGGGAATTGGTGAGAAGAGAAATACTAAGAGTCAAGAGATAAAAGGCTGGACACACAGGTCCAATTTAATAAATTCTAAATTTATTACAATAATTTCCAAAATTGCCCTCACCCATCTAATATCCATATGATATACATTATTTATACAATACATCCATGTATTCACACAAAGCATGTTATTCAATCAATCTAATCCAATTAATTAATCTTTGAATTAATAACCATCCAATGTTCAAACAACGATTTGATTTGCGCGAGCTCGTTTGAGAATAAGTACTCAAAGTACGTATTATTGAATTATATCGAACTACAATTTTAAATCCAATTTAATTTGTATCCAATACTAATTCGTATTTAATTCCAAATTAAATAATTACACTTATTTATGTGCCTTTTAGACTTAGATTCTAAATCCAATCTAAATGGGTCTCAAAGGCTCAATTAACATCTAATGTCAATTTAATTAAAGTCCAATGGGCTTTTAATTAATTCTTAAGGCATGGACTTTGGCAACAAAAGCCCAATAAGGAATCACCATTTGCCATAAAATCAATTTTGGCCATTAGGCCCAATTAAATATTTAAAGGCCCAATTATTATATTTGGACTTTATGGAATGGTTTTAGTCCCAATTTGGATCCAATCCAATTGTCCTAAACCAAGATTGGCCCAACCAAGCCCATTAAGCCCAAATAAAACAATATTATCCCAATTCAAAATTAAAGACTAATTTTAATTAATACAAAATTCAAAATTTCACATTAATTTCTATTAAAGTGTAATAGCCATAATTAATTAGTTAAACCGATATTTCCAAAACACCAATTAAACTAATTAATAATGCTTTAATTTATTCAATTAATGTCCAAAACAATTGAAGCAAAATCAATCAATTTCATGCTTATGGTATTCACTGCAATTTGCATAATTAATATCCAATTTTGATTTCAATCTAATTAAATCAACAATCAATATACACATCATGCTTTAAACACATCCAATGGTCTAAAATCAAAAATTCATCATGATACACTCTTAGGGTAGATTCGACCAAACCTAGGAATTTAGGGAAAATTAATCTAATCAATTTTTCTCAAATTTTAAGATGCATAAATCCAATTCATCATCATCCAAGCTTACCTAAACAAACAATTTGAAGAAATCATGCTCAAAACATAAAAACCCCAAATTAAAGTATAAAAATCCTAAACTCATTTCATGCTTAGAAAAGGCTCTTGATACCATTGTTAGTATTCCTAGAACATGCCAATGATCTTTAAGATGAAATTATGTGTGAATACTCAAAGAAGTTGCGGAAATACTTACAATGATTCGGTTGGATGGACGTATGAAGTTCAAAACTTTTGATCCTTTGAGAATAGCTCCAAGCCTTTCTTTGTGTTCCAAACTCTAGGATTGGTTTCCCTATCACCTTCAATGACTCTTTGATAGTGCTAGCTTGAAAACATTTTGAAACAAAATTTCTAAGTGGAGAAAGGAAGCTCTCGGCTTTGTGTGAGGGAGAGAGATAGCAATTTTTGTTTTTGTGTATTTGATCTTCTAAAAATCAATCATCATTTACCAAAAAATCAAGTTGGTATATGTCATTCCAAATGAAAAAGTGTGTTGGATTTTAATTGAGTGAAAAACAAGCAATCCAAGATTTACACTCAACCTTAACCACTTCCATCACTAGTCAAACTAGTTGATGAAAGTCAAGTGGGTCACACCACTTGTAAATTCCGAATTTAAGTCGAACAATCCAACACGCAACTTCGCTCGGACCCGGGTTCATTTAATTCCGAATTAACGAATTTGTCGTTGCGACATTATTATTAAAGTCGCTTACGAATTAATTCTAAATTAATACGTTTGCCCGAATTAAAATCCAATTTTAATTCCGCATTGAAATCTAATTTCAATTAATATATCTGATATATTATTTAATCGATTAATTCCAAATTAATCATTCTCTCTCTACTATCCGAATTTTATCCCAGATAAATTCTTGCCGTAATTAATCCCAGATTAATTTTCTATCTCTTATAATTAATCCTAGATTAATTATGTTCGAGTCAAACATCATCGGTGAATCTTTGGGAAGCGACCCATGAGATTCCTGGATATGTTGACAGTAAATCCGGTCGTCGGACTATCCAAACACGTGCGTACCCCGTACCACGTTCTTACCGATTTACAAGATATGGTTGGCTTCTAGCAAAGAACTGTGCCTACCCAATTCTCCAGAAATATTCGTTTAAGGAATACATAATCTTTATCAAGTGTAGTATACTAAGTATTGCGTATTACGATCCAGTAGCGGATGTCACATGCTAGGCCTGAGGCTGGAATTGTGTCTACCCATATAGTCAAAGGTATGATGTTGATAGTGTCATGAATCGTGCTAACCCAAGAATCTCACATGATTCTTCCGCTGTGCCCACAGTCTCAAGCACTGATCACACATATCAACCCGGGAACTGGAATACTACTCTTATAAGATAATATTATCCGAGAGAGTGGCGATTCTCTGTTGTATCTTTACAAACTTCATGTATTTCAACAAATGACCCAATCATACCCTTATGACCGGATCTTTTGAACTAGGGAAGGAGAATGTCAAAGTTATTTGATCCACACATAAGATTGTAAAGACCTCAAGTCCAAGGACTAGTCATACAATCGATACATGAAAGTTCTCACAGACACATGGGATAAACACTCCATGTGAAAACTTTCGCCGGTCAGTTCGATGGACACAAGTAACTCATGTATCCATGTGATACCCCAAGCGGACGGATCTCCACTAGTAGCCTATGAGATCGGCTACCCCACTTAAGGGCAGATCATATCATCATGCTAGTCTCTCCGCTTTGTGAACGCCCAGATTATCCATAAAACTATGACTAGAAATGTTTAAGAGTAATGATTCTCATAAGGCGTGGAAGCCATCATCTTATTACTCCAAGGGCTTTATTACAGTGTTTGATGATTCATATAATTTATGTAAGACACATATAATAAAGATTTCTATTTTATTAATTAATGAAAATATTACAAATACATGTACATATAGCCAATCCACAAGTTGGGTATATGGCATATCCCTTACAAGAAATTTCTGGGAAAACTTCTCCAGCAGTGACGATTAGGAGGTAAAGAGAATGACTCGCAGTGGGTATTTTTATAGTGATGTAGCGGAGAAAAGCAAAGAAGTGCTAACATGAGGCCGAGAGGTGAAGGAGAATATGGATAACACTGATGGGGATACTGTGTTGCGTCAACCGAAGAAGACACGGGCATAAGTGAGCATATGGGAGTTATTATGCGCCTCTCAAGAGCACAAGCGTGCCATGGTAGAAGCTCTAAGCAAGATAATGGTACCTAAAGATGCAAACCCTACGATTTTCATAGGGTCAGTATAGAAAGAGAGTAGGCTGATGATAACATTCTCTGAAGAATAGCTCCCAATGTAGGGGAGGAATCACAACAAACCGCTATTCATAAAGCAGAAGTAAGAGGCATGAATACATCTTGTGTGGTGGTGGATGATGGCTCATCCATTATTGTGTGCCCTTTGAAGATTCTGTCAAGGTTGGGTATGAAGAAAACAGACTTAAGCCCCTCCAACATGACTATCAAAGAATATAATGATAGCAAACAGGGAGTCTAAGGTACTTTTGCCACAATAGTCAAAGTGGGCCTGATAGAAGACGAGATGGAATTCATAGTGCTTGATATCCCGACTACATTTGCTCTGTTATTAGGGAGGCCATGGTTTCACAAACTTGAGGGCGTAACATCTTTTCTGCACCAGGTTATTAAGTTCCCGCATGGAGGGGAAATCGTCACCATCAGGGCTGAAGTAGACAATGTTGTGGCTGCTCTAGACGTACAGCCTCTCACAAGGTTCCAAGTGGTGGTAAACTTCGAAGAATGGGTGGACCCTAAAGTGGCTTGAATCATGGAAAAAATGAAATACGAGCCGAGCACATGTTTGAGTGCCAGAGGAGCGTTGCCAAATTTAAATGGACGGACCACTAAGAGAGGATTGTGATATGAATCTGATGAGAACGAGCCAAAAACCAAGGAAAATAGGATAAAGCTGATGGAATACTTTATGAAAGCCACATGATATCAATGAGAGCCAGAACCTGTAAAAGTCAATAAGATCATAGTACCAGGATTCGAAATCTTCAATGATGTGATGGGCAAAGAACCACTGGTAGAAAAAAGTTGCAAAAGAGGTAGACACATGGGAAGAAGAACTACTGCAGTTGGAGAATCTGACACTCAAGGAAAGTAATAAGACAGAAGAAGACAAGGCTGCAGATGATGGAGATGTTTATTTTCCTGACTTATTTGATTGTAATCCTGCATTTATTAATAATAAAGACATTGATTTTGCTTACTTGTTTGAGTCTTTTCCGGTTAGTCTGCATCATAACATACATGACATGAGCATATTTGACATTGATTCAACAAAGACAAATGCATTTAATCTTGGTACATGTGAAAACCGCAAGGAAATTTTAATTACAAGTGAGGTTACCTCAGATGAGCGGAAAGAATTAGAGAGAATATTAATAAAATATGCAAAAGCATTCGCCTGGTCCTACGAAGACATGCCAGGAGTATTGCCCAGCACACGATACCAACTTATCCGAACATGAGACTAGTAAAACAGAAGCTTCGAAGAATGAGACCAGAATGGGCCGGAAAGGTTAGGGAAGAAGTCAAGAAGTAGATAGATGTGGGGTTCTTAGAGGTAGTAAAATACCCCGAGTGGTTAGCCAACATTGTGCCGGTATCGAAGAAAGATGGAAAGGTCAGAATGTGCATGGATTATAGGGACCTCAATAAAGCTTGCCCAAAAGATGATTTTCCTCTACCCCATATAGACATGTTGGTTGATAATGCGGCTTTATCTGCTATGTACACATTCACGGATGGATTCTCAGGATATAATCAGGTCCTCATGGCCGAATAAGACAAGCATAAGATTGCTTTCATCCCTGAGTGGGGTACATATTGTTACAAGGTGATGCCGTTTGGACTTAAGAATGCGGGGGCCACTTATCAACGAATGGCCACTACATTGTTCCATGACTTGATGCATAAGGAGATTGAGGTATACGTGGATAACATGATGGTCAAGTTAGAGACAAGGGCCAGACATATATAATTGCTGGAGAAATTCCTTCAAAGAGTCGATAAGTACAACCTCCAACTCAACCCCAAGAAGTGTATGTTTGGGGTAACATCAGGAAATTTGTTAGGACATACGATAGGAATGAGAGGAATAGAAGTGGACCCTAAAAATATCAAGGCAATTACCGATATGCCCGCACCGAAGATAGAAAAGGAAGTTAGAGTTTTTCTCGGGAAAATCCAGTATATCAGTCGATTCATTGCCAAGTTAACATTAGTATGTGAACCCATCTTCAAGCTACTGAAGAAAGACCAGTCTGTGGAATTGAATGGGTAATGTCAAGAAGCTTTTGAAAAAAATCAAAGAATACTTGGTTAAACCCCCCGTCTTGAAACCCCCAAGGCCAGAAAAACCATTGGTGTTGTATTTGGCCATAGAACCCGAAGCGCTGGGGGCGATGATGGTATATGCATATGAGACAGGGGTAGAACATGCAGTCTACTACCTCAGTAAGAAGATGTTTCTGTATGAAGCCCGCTATCAAGAAGTGGAAAAGATCTGTTTGGCGGTGATATGGGCCTCCCTAAAGTTATGTCATTACTTCCAATCCTATAAGATACAAGTGGTAGCAAAGGCGAATCCCCTAAAGTATTTACAGTTAGAACCTTCACTGGTGGGGAAGTTGGGCAGATGGTTGGTGTTACTGACAGAGTTTGATATAGAATACCTCACCTCTATGGTAATCAAAGGGCGAGCCATAGCAGAATTCTTGGCATTACAACCCATAGAATGAGATCAGTATAAGTTCGAATTCCCAGACGAGGAGGTCAAAACCATAACGGTCCAGGGGTGGAAAATGTATTTTGATGGGGCGGTGAATTACAAATGAGCTGGAATATGAATTTTGATAGTAACCCCCGAAGGAGAAACCCTACCTATAGCCAAAAGATTGACGTTCGGAGTAACCAACAATATGGCCGAGTATGAAGCATGTGTCTTTGGACTGACAACACTAATAGCCCTAGGAGCTAAAAACGTAGAAATTTACGGAGACTCGATGTTGGTAGTTCGACAGATGCGAGAGGAATGGGAATTGAAGGAGGACCGGTTGAGACCCTACCTACTCCATCTTAGGAAGTTGGCACAAGCTATCCCCGACTGTAAATTCCAGTACTTGTCATGAGAAGAGAACCAAATGGCAGATGCATTAGCCACCCTAGCCGCAACTTCAGAAAACCCGGAAAAACTGGTAATGAGACCTCTTGTGCTAACAACAGCTAGCAAACCCAGTTATGAGATAGAGAGAATCTCTGAAGTAGAAGTTGACGTTGGTAAGTGGTTGTACCATGACATTCTGCAGTATCTAGAACGTGGGGAATTCCTAGAAGGAGCCAGCAAGAAAGACAGAATAGCCATTCAGAAATTGGCTTCCCAGTATGTGAGTTTAAAGGGAGAACTATACAAGAGACAAGCCATGGCATCCAGCTGAAGTGTTTAAGAAAAGAAGAAGCTCAGAAGGTGATGGAAGAGGTGCACGCTGGAGTATGTGGACTGCACATGAATGGATTGAATTTGTCTCACAAGATAGTGAGGCAGGGATTTTACTGGTCGACCATAGAAGCCGACTGCGTAAAACTGGTAAAACATTGTCATGATTACTAGGCACACGGTAACTTGAACCATCTGCCGCATACGGAATTACACGGACTGTCAAAACCATGGCCTTTCTCAACATGAGGTATTGACATGATTGGAGAAATCAGGCCACATGCATCAAATGAGCACCGCTTCGTAGTAGTGGCTGCAGACTATTTCTCGAAATGGGTGGGAGTCGAGTCATTCCGTAATGTTACGACGAAGTAAATAGCCAAGTTCATAGCCCATTGTACGACACAGAAATCGGCGATGCTGTTCCAGGCTAGTGGTCCGGTCGGGAGTACGGAGTAGCCTGCGGGGGACTAAACCAGAGAATAAAGGAGTCGCCACCCAGTGTGAACTGGGAAATGATTTAAGGCCGCACAAACCCCTCACAAGGGAAGACCTTAAACCGTTGGGTTCAGAATGGTCCCTTACTTATGTCATTTGTAATGAACGGATTTTTACAATTTTAACCAAGTTTATGCGACATACATTTACAAAAGTAATCTATATCTAAATCCTATACGACCTATATCTAAGTTTGCATGCTTCAAAGATAGGTCAAGAAAGCGGTAAACATAACTCATAAATACTTAAATTAATACATGCAGAATAAATATGTGACCAAGGAATTTGGATGTTCCCAATGTAGGACCTCGCATACTCGGTTGAACGTATTCCACGTCAACCAAGCACGTCGTGTCCGGGTCAACAAAATAAAATATAATAAAGGGTGCCCTCAGGTCTTACCTTTTAAGTCACTTTTCGGGAGTGCGTTTCACGGTGCCGGAAGGGTTATCGTTCCGCTATTGTCACTGGTCCACTGTTTTTACTGTTTTCACTGGTTCACAGTTCCCGCTGTTTTCTTGGGTTTGTTGTTTTCGCTGTTTAGTCTGTTTTCACTCGCGGTTTTCGCCCGCTATTTTCTCTGATTCACTTGCGGTTTCCACTCATTGTTTTCTCTGTTTTCATTGCAGTTTTCAATCTATTTTTGGGCCAGTCTCGGGATGATTTTTAGGTAGTTTTCTGTCTTGGTTTCGGCTACTTTGGTCGCTGTTTTGCTTGTTGTTTCTGGTCATTATTTTGGTGACTGTTTGGCGGTATTATGGGCTATTTTTAGAGTATTTTCGGTTGTCAGTTTTTGGCTGTTTCAGTGGCAGTGAAGGTGCGACTTAGGGTTCATTTTGGGGACTATTTAGGGGCTAATTTGTTCACTGGTTTTTGCGTTCGGTCATGGGCTGATTTGTTTGTGTTAGGGTTTGTTATTTGTCGGTTTGGGAGGGTTTAACGTGGCTTTATATGGGTGCAGTTTGAGGGGTTATTTGGATTAGTTGAGGACAGATTCGGTGCTTTGTGAAGAGAGGTATGAGAACGTGCACATTAGTAAGGGGCAGTGAGTGACCTGTGTGTTAGTGGCGTTGGTTGGCTGAGTTTAAAGGGTGTGTGATGTGAAGGGGCTGTTGGGTGAAGCTAGAGGTGTGAGGTCTTGCGTGAGTGGCAATCAGTTTAGCGTGATGAGGCTGTTGTGCGTGAAGGCTTCAACGTGAAAGACATGGTGGTGTTGTTGTGGGTTTGGGGTGCTTTGTTAGTCGGTAAGGGTGTGTTCGGTGCATGTGTGTTTTGGCAGTGTGTGCTATGATGTTTGTGTGTGTTTGAGAGAGGAGTGTGTGTATGTGTCGAGTGTGAGAGAGAGCCAAGTGTGTTTTGAGTGTGTTTCCGTGTATGTGTGTCTAAGCTTAGGTGTGTTTGATTGCTGTGGCTTGTGGCCTGTGTGTGTCATGTATCACTTGTTCAGTTTTGGTGAGTTGCTTCACGTGTGGGTCTGCATGTTTCATGTTCAGGGTTTTGGCTTTTTGTGAAGCCGAGTGTAGTGAGAATGGAGAGAAGATGGAAGAGAGAGGCGAGAGAGAGATATGAGAGAGGCGAGAGAGAGAGCTGAAGCTAGGGTTTTTTTATTTGCTGCTGTTGCCGAGAGTTTTTGAGAGAAATATAGAAGAGAGAAGATGAGCGTGCTTAGGGTTTTTTTTTGGTTATTGACGTCTTGTGTTGGGAGGGAGAGGGTTTCTTTACGTGTGCATGTCTAAGGGTTTTTGGTTCACGTTTGCATGGTGAGTGGAGTGAGATGTGTGGCTTCATTGTGGAGAGAGGGGAGGCCATGTGGTTTAGGGTTTCTTATTTTTATACGTGAGTGGAATGAGAGAGAGTCAAGGGAGCAAGGTTTTTTTACCGTGTCCATCTCCTTCCCCATTTGCTAGGTTTTTTTAGGTTTTTATAGAGAGAGAGAACGTGAGGGTTGGTGAGTGTTATAGGGCTGGTGAGGGGATCATTTATTAGGAGGGAAATATATTTAATGGAAAGAGTGGCTTTTGAAAAGGGAGGTGTGCTTTGTTGAATTTGGACGTGGAGGGCTAGGTTTGTGGCTTAGGTTTTTGTCTTGTTGTGTTTGTTTGTGACTTATTAAATTGTGTTTGTGATTTTGGATGTGAGGTGCTAAAGTGATGTGAGGGTTTAATTAATTTATTCACGTGGGAGAGTTGCTTTGGTTTATTTAATTAGTTTATTTTGTTTGTGATGTGTCTTATTTGTTTTGTTGAATTTATGTAGTGATGTGGGGCATGTGGGTAGGTTTAATTAATTGATTTGTTGAATTTGTGTGGGTAGTGGTGTGTGTTAGGGTTTTTGTTTAAGGTTCGGACCGAGGATAAATTTTAAAATAGAGGCCTAACGAACAAACCTGAAGCTAAGCGAGCGAATTAAATCCAACAAGATGTCAATTTTTGACTCTTCCATTCCGACGTCCGTTTCCCGCGACTTCCGCGACTTAAAAGGTAGTGCCTCCGCACGAGGCTCATCATCAGGACTTTCATGCAAAAATGCAGTGCCTACAGTCGCCCCCACTTTGATGGGACTTGTACAGTGTGTGACAATGACAATCCTATCAAAGTTTGTACAATGCATTTTTACTTACCTGGCTCGCCAGCTGCCACTTGACTTGCCTGTTGTGTTGTGTTGATTTTGGTTGCGCCATACCCGGCGTGCTAACCCCATAACCGATGCTTCGCGGTTGCGTCTCCATACCTAGAGTGTCATAGAGTTGATTTTGTTGTGCCATACCCGGCGTGCTAAACCCCATACCCGAGGTGTCGCGGTTGCGTCTCCATACCTAGAGTGTCGTAGTGATATATCCTTACCCGGAGTGCCGTACCTGGCAAGCTAAACTTCATACCCGAGGTGTCGCGGTTGCGTCTCCATACCTAGAGTGTCGCAGTGATATCTTCATACCCGGAGTGCCGTACCTGGCAAGCTAAACCTCATACCCGAGGTGTCGCAGTTGCGTCTCCATACCTAGAGTGTCGCAGTGATATCTCCATACCAGGAGTGTCGTACCTGGAAAAAATGATACTGATGTCTCCATACCCGTAGTGCCATACCCGAAAGAACTGATGTTGTATCTCCATACCCAGAGTGTCGTACCTAGCAGAACTGATACTAGTAATGATGTGGGCCTCGCCCCTAGAGTGTCATACCCGACAACACTAATAATGATGTTGGTCTCGCCCCCAGAGTGTCATACCCGGCAAGACTAATAATGATGTGGGCCTCGCCCCCAGAGTGCCATACCCGACAAAAATTAATGATGATACTGATGTTGGTGTGGGCCTCGCCCCCAGAGTTGATGTTGATATGGGCCTCGCCCCCAAACTGATAGTGATGTGAGGCGGTTCATTCCTGAACCATTACTTGAAGTGGTCAATTCCTGAACTGTTACTGTGAGGTGGTCCATTCCCGAACCTTGCTCCATTCTTGGAGTGCCATTTTTGGCGTCTGATGTGATAGTGGTCCATTTCCGAACTGTGCTCCATTTTCAGAGTGCCATTTTTGGCGTCTGATATGATGGTCCATTTCCGAACCGTTACTGATGTGATGGTCCATTTCTGAACCGTTACTGATGAGGTTCTTGTTCCCGAATTGAGATGAGGGTCTTGTTCCCGATTTGTGGGTCTTGTTCCCGTGGGTCTTGTTCTCAATTTGAGTTGAGGGTCTTGTTCCCTGAATTGTGGGTCTTGTTCCCGATTTGAGGGTCTTGTTCCCAAATTGAATTGCGGGTCTTGTTCCCGATTGTGGGTCTTGTTCCTAAATTGAATTGCGGGTCTTGTTCCCTGAATTGATTGTGGGTTTTGTTCCCGATCCGTGCTAATAGTGGGCTTTATTCCCGAACTGAACTGATGGTGGGCTTTGTTCCCGAATTGTGCTGAATGTGGGCTTTATTCCCTGGGCTTTATTCCCGAACTGTGCTGAATGTGGGCTTTATTCCCGAACTGTTTAGAGAGTGGGCTTTATTCCCTGGGCTTTATTCCTGAACTGTATTGATTGTGGGCTTTGTTCCCGAACTGTATTGTATGTGGGCTTTATTCCCGAACTGTGTTGACTGTGGGCTTATTCCTGAGCTGTACTGAATGTGGGCTTTGTTCCCTGAGCTTTATTCCCGAGCTGTATAGAGAGTGGGCTTTATTCCCGAGTTGTACTGAATATGGGCTTTGACCTTGGGACTCATTCCCGATGCTGCTGATAATGTTGGCCTCGACCCTGGGATTCATTCCCTAAACTGCTTGACTTTGCCGCTTTTTCCTTTTCTTCAAAACCTGCGAACAAAAATAAAACACAAAAATGCGTGCATGTGACGTGTATGCATGTATGCGTGGTTGTATTTCCTATTCCGATGGGTTAGGCCTTCCTTATGCTCCGCGGTGCCATTTGCCTACAAAAGTTTTTGATCGCCCCCTGGGCCTACTTATAATTTCCTTCTGCCGGTTCTTTTCTGGTGATTGTTCAGTTCTCCTTAGTCTCATTGCTCAAGTTTTTGATATATCCTTTATTTATGGGGCGGTAGACTAGTCGCCCCCTGTCTTGATTTAGCTTTCTGCTCTCCGCTGCTTGCATTAGGTCAAGGTGGACCATATGATATGGCATTCTATATCATCATATTATATCACATGCTACGAAATAGTCCCAATAGTTACACATATTATTGCCCTCAAAGAATGCCCAGTATTGAAACCAGAGAACCTTCAAAACATTCAATGCAACTCAAATCCAAGTCTTTGAATAAATGATCTAAACCAGACTCAAAGTGTGTGTGTGCAAAGGTCCTTTACTGATTCATCCCCGGGTAAGCCAACTTAATGATTTCGTCAAAAAATTGGGATCGATGGGTCAAACCAACCTAGATGTCTCAATTATGCCGGCAGTTTCTTTTCTGTGCTCAATGTGGTATGCTTTTCTTTCTTTTTTGTCTCTTTCTTTTTTTCTTTTCATTTTGAACTTTTTTTTTCTATTTTTTCAACACACCTACCCTTTAAGGTAGCATTTCTCCTCATGGTGGTCCTAATACTCGCCCATGGGTAGCTTTACGCTTATCGGTTATAGGTGGTTCAATTCTTTTCTTTAGAGACTTTTCTTTCCTCTTCAACCATACCACACATCATAACATAAACAAATCAAGATAGACATCTAAGCAAACAGTCATTCACCGACCTACAATTTCTTCAACTAGTCACCTTGCCAACTACTCAGGTTTTCACCGCTAAGAACCATAATCAAGTGCTTACGAGTCTAACATAGATCAATTACTAAAATTATCAGATAAAAGCACGTCAAAGGTTTATCGTTTCCAAGGTTTCACCCTAAAGCAATCAATTTCATCATCGGACTTATGTCTAACTATCAACGACTAAAAACAAACAAATTATTTTTTCTTTCTTTTTTTCTTTCTTTCTTTTTTTTTTCTTTTTTTTAAGGCCTCTCATGGTCTTTTTATTCTTGCCATAAAATTTTTCTGTTCCTCAGTTTCCTTTTCCCTGATATCCTTGTTTGCTAAACTCTTTTTGACAAGTCTTGCTTTCTTCTCTAACCCAACGGATATCTATGATGGCTTTTAAGACACAAGGGTTAACATGATGCGTGTATGCATGAGATGCATGTGGTTATCAAAAGCATAAAGGGGCAACTTCTATAGGATATACAACTATGGTTCACATGTGGGTTTATGGGAGTGTAGATAAAGGCTCCCGCTGGCGAAGGATTGCCCACGACTAGGACTCCCCACTCAAGGGTTCAGACGACCAAGTGAGCGCACTTTTTTTATACCTTACGGTACGTGCCAATGAGTTACGGTATGGGACTAACTGTCAAATGGATTTCTCATTGTAAATTCCCCAGAGGGAAGGTGGAGAAAGCTCTCTTAAATACCCAAGCCTCTTAGGCTCTTATCGCCTTGGTGACAGGAATAAACAACAAGTTCTCCAAATTAGTTTGTCACAGTAAGCTACGGATAATGATTATCTAGGTGCCTTCACAGCTTTTCCTTATAGAAAGGTAGTGAGTGAAGGAAGACACCAAACCATCACCTAGCCTTAATAATGCCTTTGATTAAACTCCCTAAACCCACAGTAGTCATGGTTAATTAAAGCACAAATCACAAACATTACAAGACATTATTTCGAGGCCGATTCTCTATCCCCAATGGAGTCGCCAGACTGTAGGACACAAAAATCGGTGACGCTGTTCCAGGCTCGCGGCCCGGTCGGGAGTACAGAGTAGCCTGCAGGGGACTAAACCGGAGAATAAAGGAGTCACCACCCAGTGTGAACTGGGAAATGATTTAAGGTCGCACTCACCCCTCGCAAGGGAAGACCTTAAACCGTTGGGTTCAGAATGGTCCCTTACTTATGTCATTTGTGTTGGTTTCTATTACCAAGCCCCAAGATCAGTAAGAGCAAACAAAATATATATAAATGAATGAACAATATTGAAGTATGGCGGAATCATACTCACAAAAATCGGAATGCGGATGCGTTGATGAAATGAAAACTTCTCCTTTGTGCAGTGATGAATTCGGCCAAGGTGGAAAGTGCAGCTCCAAGCTTGTTTGATCCTCCCAAGCTCAAGGATTAGTTTCCCATATCACCTATGTATGATCCCTTGAAGGTGCTAGCCTTTGTTGTGATTTTGAATGCACAACTTCTTCAAATCTTGCCACAAAAATGAAGAAATGGAGAGCCCAAAACTGCATGTAGTTTCGGCAATGTGAGAGAGAGAGAGTTGAATGATTTTTGTTACAAAAAATCAATTTATATTTATGCCATAATATTTACTAAATTAATAATAAACTTATGACACAAATCATGCAATGGCTTAGAGTGTCAAACACTCAATTTCCATGCAAAACAATTGAGTGCATTGTACACTATCTCCATGCAATGCATTAGAGTTAAATAATGCATAATATGACATGTGTCATGTGGGCCCCACACGTTTCCAAATGAAAGTGGGCCCACGTGCACTAACGCGTTCGGGTTCGATATTTCCGAAATACCGAACTTACGTCGCGACGTTAATTAAATCGAATTTAAATAAATAATTGCGCCTAGCGAAATTATTATTTACGTCGCTAACGAATTAATTCTAAATTAACTCGTTTGCCCGAATTAAAATCTAATTTTAATTTCGCGTCGAAATCGAATTTCGATTATTATATCGAATATAATAATTTTACGATTAATTCCAAATTTATCGTTCTCTCTCTATGTATAGTACTTTATCCAAGATAAAGTCTCTCCGTAATTAATCCAAGATTAATCGAGTTTGAATCATACGTCATTGGTGAATCTTCGGGAAGCGACCCAAGAGATCTCCGGATATGTTGGCAGTAAATACGGTCGTCGGATTATCCAAACACGTACGTACCTCGTACTACGTTTTTACCGATTCACAAGACAAGGTTGGCTTCTAGCAAAGCGCCATGCCTACCCAATTCTCCAGAAATATTCTTATAGGAATATAAGATCTATATCAAGCGTAGTATACCGTAGTATTGCGTATATCGAACCAGTATCGGATGATCACATGTTAGGCCTGGGGCTGGAAATGTGTCTGCCCCGTACGAAACATATATCGGACATCAAGCAACTAGTCTCTTTAAATCGGACAATCCTGACCTGGTCATATTGTCCCGATGGTTGCAACCTTTTATAGAGTACTAGTTCTGTGTCCTGCGTGATCATCACCTCCATATGTCTGAAGTGATACTTCCATCTCGACATCACATCCAGTACACTACGATTCTCGATAAACCCAGAAGAGGTGTACACAGAACCGGTTAAGGTCCCCAACCACCAAAACCAAAGTTTACCGATTGTCGCAAGTACTAGCGATGTAAGTCTCAGGTTAAGACCATATACACCTACCCTGATGCGGCCTCCCATAGACACGCAGACATACTACCAATGGGATTCCGCGGGGTCTATCCAGAGCGAAGCTGTTTTCCGTACCATCGGTAAAACACAACCTCCTATCGCACTTGCATAAGTATCCAATACTTAAATATATGAGAACTATGCCGTTGTGCCCTCACAACGTGCACAAGCGCAATACTAGTCTATTCCGCATTATCGATGTCCGATTTCGATAATACTCTCCGACTAGGGATATTTAATGATTAAACCTTTATGGATTGATACTGTCTCATATCATCTCAATCCGGTATTAATCATATGGACTTTCGCCATTTATATATCAAAGTAAATAATATTACAAAACGGCAAAAGACAATTTCATTATCACATAGTTAATTTTGTACAATAATACAATATCATTTACAAACAGTGACGCTATGGGACATAATGTCTAACAATCTCCCACTTGGCCTATAGCCAGTCACTCAAGCATCTAATACCCGAACTATGTATGTGTCGTTCAAAAACTTGCTGAAGAACAGCCTTCGTCAGCAGATCTGCAATGTTGTCATCTGATGTGACCTTCTCGACCTTTACATCGCCACGATGTATAATCTCCCGAATCAGATGGTAACGTCGAAGAACATGCTTGGACCGTTGATGAGACCTTGGTTCCTTAGCCTGTGCTATAGCCCCGTTATTGTCACAATACAATGGAACGGGCTCAGCTGCTAACGGAACTACTCCTAATCCGATTAGGAACTTTCGGATCCAAACTGCCTCCTTTGCTGCTTGATGCAGCGATGTACTCCGCTTCTATTGTTGAATCGGCAACAGTATCTTGCTTGGAAGATTTCCAGCTCACTGCTCCGTTATTCAAACAAAAAATGTACCCGGATTGCGACTTGTAGTCATCCTTGTCGGTTTGGAAACTTGCATCGGTATACCCAGATACCGCAAGTTCTCCACCTCCATAAATTAAGAAAGCATCCTTAGTTCGTTTAAGATACTTAAGGATATTCTTAACTGCTATCCAGTGACCTTCACCTGGATCGGCCTGATTGCGACTGCACATGCTCAAAGCATATGAGACATCAGGTCGTGTACATATCATGGCATACATGATCGATCCGACTGCCGAGGCGAACGGTATCCGACTCATGTTGTCTCTCTCTTCCTGAGTCTTAGGACACATGTCCTTAGACAGAGAGGTACCACGTACCATTGGAACCAATCCCCTCTAGGATTGTTCCATGTTGAATCGCTTCAACACTTTATCAATGTATGTAATCTGGGAGAGTCCAAGCAGCTTTCTAGATCTATCCCGGTAGATCTTTATTCCAAGAATAAAGGCTGCTTCTCCCAGATCTTTCATGGAGAATTTTAATGAAAGCCAAGCTTTCACCGACGTTAGCATGGGAATGTCATTGCCTATAAGCAATACGTCGTCGACATAAAGGACAATAAAAGTAAGTGCTCTCCCACTAACCTTCTTGTATACACAAGGGTCATCTGTGTTTTGCACGAAATCATATTCTTTTATGATCTCATCAAAACGCTGATTCCATGACCGTGATGCTTGCTTCAATCCATAAATGGATCGATTTAACTTACAAACCTTGTTTGCAAGTCTAGGTACGATAAAACCGTCAGGTTGTTGCATATAAACATCCTCCAAAAGGTTTCCGTTAAGGAAAGCGGTTTTAACGTCCATCTGCCATATCTCGTAATCGAAATATGCAGCTATTGCAAGCATTATCCGAATGGATTTAATCATGGCAACGGGTGAGAAGGTTCGTCATAATCAATACCATATTGTTGACGATACCCCTTCGCTAAAAGCCTAGCTTTGTACGTTTGTACGTTGCCATCCATGTCGGTCTTCTTCTTGAAGATCCATCTGCATCCAATAGGCTTTACGCCTTCTGGTGCATCAACCAGTGTCCAAACTTGGTTGGCGTACATGGAATCCATCTCGGACTTCATGGCTTCTTGCCATAAAGCGGAATCGATATTTTGTATCGCTTCCTCATACGTAGCCGGCTCATTATCCTCAATAAGATTAATATCTACATGAGGTGAGATCAGGAACCCATACCTCTCAGGTACTGTTCTGACTCTCTCCGACCTACGCGGTCCTTGTGTATGTGAAGTTTGTGGTACAGACTCATCCCGGACGGTCTGTTCTTGTTCCGTCGTTGATTCATTGCCAGGAACAGTATCACTACGATCTTCATCGAGTTCTACTTTCCTCCCACTTACCACTGCATTTATAAAATCCTTCTCAAGGAAAAATGCTTTAGAGCAACAATACTTTGTTCTCTTGTGGGTGATAGAAGTATATCCTTTGGTTTCCCTAGGATATCCTACGAAAAGGCATTTATCAGATTTGGGTTCAAGTTTGGTACCTTCCAAACGTTTAACATATGCCCAGCATCCCCAAATCTTCAGGAAAGAGAAACCTGGTTTCCTTCCTGTCCATATCTCATATGGAGTCTGTTCAACAGACTTCGACGGTACCTTATTCAAAATAAGTATAGCACTGTTTAATGCGTATCCCCAGAAGGATATTGGTAGCTCAGTGCGACTCATCATTGACCTTACCATGTCCAACAAGGTGCGGTTTCTCCGTTCGGACACACCGTTTAATTGCGGTGTTCCAGGAGGAGTCCACTGTGAAAGAATACCATATTCTTTCAAGTAATCTTGAAACTCATAACTTAAGTATTCGCCACCACGGTCTGACCGTAATGTCTTAATACTCTTCCCTGTTTGTTTCTCCACTTCGTGTCGAAACTCTTTGAATTTCTCAAAAGTTTCCGACTTGTGTCTCATAAGATACACATAACCGTAACGAGATGCATCATCTGTGAAGGTTACGAAGTAGTGAAATCCACCTCTAGCCTGGCTAGACATGGGTCCGCATACGTCAGTATGAACGAGAGCCAACAGTTCTGTGGCACGTTCACCTTTACCGCTAAAAGGTGATTTAGGCATTTTGCCTAAAAGACAAGATTCGCAGACGTCATATGAATTGGGATCAAATTCGTCCAAGTACCCACTCTTCGAAAGTGTGGATATGCGAGTCTTGTTGATGTGTCCTAGACGACAATGCCACATATAAGCTTCATCTTTTAGATTACTCCTTTTGAGCCTTTTGTTTGTCATTTTAGGAGATTCATTTATATTCAAAATATAAAGACCGTTATTTGCAACAGCTGTGCAAATTTCTTCATCATTTTTATATAAATAACACCCACTGTGTTCTAAATACAAAAGTGTAACCCTGCTGGTTAACAAGGATACAGATATAATATTCCTAGTTAAACTAGGTACAAAATAACAGTTCAAAAGTTTAAGTACATGCCCTGAGGGCAGTTCTAAAACAAAAGTCCCTACGAGGCTCTTCCCTTCTAACGTCTGTTTCCCGCGACTTCCATGATTTAAAAGGTATTGCCCCCGCACGAGGCTCATCATCGGGACTTTCATGCAAAAATGCAGTGCCTACACCCGTAATATAGTATGTCGGTACGGAATGCCACATCACGTAGTGACGGAAAATGCAGTCCAGTTTCAGGGAGAAACGAAGGCGATGTTACAGAAGTACGGGATAGGGCATCACAAATCATCACCTTACAAGCCACAAGCTAATGGCGCAGTAGATATGGCCAACAAAACCGTAAAGAAAATACTAGCTAAAATGACGAAATGTTATAAAGATTGGGCTGAAAAATTGTCGTATGCCCTGTGGGGGTACAGAACTTCAGTAAGAATGGCAATAGGAGCCACGCCCTATTCTTTGGTTTACGGGATGAAGGCAGTGTTACCGATGGAAATAGAGATAAAGTCAATGAGAGTACTAGCAGATGTAGGATTGCCCGAGCAGGAATGGGCCTCGTAGAGGTTTGAACAACTAGCATTAATAGATGAGAAAAGGATAAAGGCCTTATACCACATGCAGCTATACCAGAAAAGGTTAGCCAGGGCGTTCAACAAGAAGGTGCGTCCCACTGATAATGGACCCAAGGGGAAAGTTCAGGCCCAATTGGGAAGGGCCCTACCTAGTCAAAAAGGTGATGGGGAATGAGGTAGTGAGGCTGTCAGATTTGGAAGGGAACGATTTCACCAAGCTCATCAATGTAGACAGGCTGAAGCAATATTTTGCATAAAAAAAGAGAGAGAGAGAGAAAAGGCTCGTTGGGTTGAAAATCCGCAAAAGACAGCCCAAGCAAATTATAGAGCATGCGTGAGTAAGAAAAATGACTAATTGTAAAATCCGTGAGGAATAGTTAGCGACAGAGGTACCCTTGCAAAGAAGTTTATTTCCTACATATGTACTAAGAAGAAATGCAAACACCTTTATTGAAACAAATATTCAAGATGTTCATAGATTGCATAAATCCCAGCTAACCTGGAAAGATTAGAGTCAAGTGATTACAAATTACGTCTTTTGTTTCTTAAATGCTAGACCAAGGTCATGAGATCTAGGAGAACAACCTCAGGAAGGAGGACGAGCGAAGAGCCTCGAGAATAAAGACGGGTCATATCCGGAAAAAAAAAAAAAAAAATTCTAGCTCGCTGAGTTGAAAACCTGAAAAGGCGACTCAGGCAAGATAGAGTAATCCGCTAAGTTGAAAATCTGAAAGGACAACTTTATTTTTCTTCTTTCGCATTTCATTATTTATTTATTTATTTATCCACTTTCATCATCATTTTATTATTTCGCATTTATTTTATTATTTAACTTTATTTTTTTATTTCGCATTTATTTTATTATTTATCTTTATTTTATTATTTCGCATTTATTTTATTATTTATCTTTATTTTATTATTTCACATTTATTCTGTTATCTATCTTTTTATTTATCACATTTATTTTATCATTTATCTTTTTACAGTTGTTTTATTATTTTGCCTTAATTCTATTTGTCCATGTTGGTGATTATCTGCATATGCATGGGTGTATTTTTATGACCATTTACATTGCATTGATGGTTATGCGTGTTATTATCCCTTGCGGTATATCGGATGGAAACCCAGACGTAAATTCCGTAGCTGAATCCGAATGGACAGTAGTGTGATCTGTACTTGGGATACCACTCCACGTACCACTCGGGAAATACTCATATATGCATAATTAACCCCTTTTTTGTTTACTATTTATAGACCCTTTATTTGTTTTTTGATTATTATGATTCTTGATATTGCACCTTGTATTTCTTAATTTAATTTGCTTTTATTTATGTTAATGTTTATGGTGTGCGACTTTGTGTGTTTATTTGAATTATCTTGCATGAACTGCATAAGACTTGGCTATACTATTATGTGAACCCGTCCATTATACTGGCATAAGTAAATGACCATTCCGAACCCAACGGTTTGAGGTCTTCCCTTGCGAGGGGTGAGTGCAGCCTTAAATATTTTCCCAGTTCACACTGGGTGGCGACTCATTTATTCTCCGGTTTAGTCCCCCGCGGGCTACTCCGTACTTTCTACGGGCTGCGAGCCCAACAGTGTCGTGGTCGCCGAGTATCATAGGCATATCGGTAAACCCCGATTTGCTCATACACCAGTGAAAATATCTACGCACTTCTCAAGCACCTCTACTTTCACCCTATCTACGACAATCTCCAGTTCGGCCTTTTCCTTCTTCAGGTCTTCCAAGGCTTGATCCATTTGCTTTATCATATCACCGAGTTTTGACCCAAGAGATGACTTCTCCCATTTAAGATTTTTGGCAACATCCATCTTTTTCTTCGCAATCGCAGAAGCATTATGAAGAGACCCAGCTAAGGCATTTAACCTCTGGACCTCGGAAGTGAGCTTCTGGTTTTCCTCCGTTCTCTTGATCAGCTCATTCTTCTGCTCATGGAGTTGGGATTGAAGCCTCTGCGTTTGTCCCCCTTCGGACAAGAGGTCTTTGTCGTTGGCCATCAAATAGCTGAGCTGCAAAAATGAAGAGAAAAAGTTAATTTGACTAAGTAAAATGCAAACTGAAGAATAGGACGGGCGAATACCTCGTGGATGAGGAAGCATGACTTAGATACAAGCACCTCGGGGAACTATCCTAGTAATAAGGGATACGCTCAGGGGGTATGGACTCGGCCAGCGAGTTGGTAGTGGGGACAAGATGGGCCACTGTGTCCTTGACGTTTTCACTAAAGTTCTCTACCCCATGCAATGCAGTGCTCTTCCCATTTTCAGCATGGGCATCAGCTACCTTTTTCCCTTTCTGGGCAGTAGTTTTATTGGATGGAAGCTCTTCCACCTCCTAAAGTTCATCACCCCCGATCAGATGGTAGTGCTTTTTCAGGGGTCCGGGGAGGAATAATGGATGCTTATGCGAGAGGACTTAGGGCCGCAAGGGTTAGAATGGCATGAGGAGCCCCAACCGGTGAAGTGATCAATTTGGCTTTTCCTTCAGCCTCGTGTGGTATGGGAGTGGTAATACGTCATTGGGGACTACTGGAAGTGCCCTGGCCACCCGGCTGTATTAAGGCTTGAAGTTTCCCCTTTAGACCTTTTGAGCCTGACATCATTCAAAATAGAAGTCGAAGAAGCAGTTAGAATATGAGTACAAGTGAGAACAAGCAAAAAGAAGCTGAGTCAAATAGTAATTGTTAGTAGATCAGGTAATATCTACTAAGCTGCCTCGGGGTGCGTGCATGAGTGTTTGGGATGAGACCCAAGTCAGTAAAGGCGGAGGCGTTGACAAGGTTCTTGCAATGGCCTTCCTAATTTTGACCTGAACCCGATGGCTATCCTTAGGGAGGTCCCTACAGGAAGATGTAAAAGGTCAAAGAGTTAGTATTTTTTCTAAACCTAATAAAGGAGGGAAACATGGGATAGGTCCTCAACTCCGTAAATAAAGACATTGCGGACTACGATGGTCTCAAGGCGGGTTGTATGAACTTTCCCCTAGTTGGCCGTAACCCAGAACCATGCATCCTTGAAGTTGTTGGTGGAAGGGAGATCGGAGATAATTAGGTGTCCGTCGGGGTGTGAAGAAAGGTAATACCAGCCATTGTGAGTTTTCGGGTTGGCCTTCAATCTGTACCGCCTTTTTAGTTCTTCGAAGGTCACCTCTCCTAGACCAGTTCGGTTCCAAATCATGTGGAGGCCGACCAGTATCTGCCAGCTATTCAAATTTAGCTGACATGGGGCTATTTCCATGAAGGCCAACATTCTAGTGAAGTACTCTTATATGGTTAACCGTAGTCCGACCCCGAAGAAGGCCGGAAGTAGTGCCACGAAACCCGCTTCTGGTCAACTTGCATACTTCATAGGGCCCACAACCTATAATTGAATGTCGTTTGGAATGGAAAACCGATCTCGCAGGACGTGCAGATCTTCCTCTGTAATCACGAAGGTCGGTCCCTGTCTAAATATGAGGTGTCCAGAGAAACCCGTTCAGGATCAGCTCAGGAATTCGATGATGGTAAGTGTCATTTTCCTCCTCGGATGGGGTCGAGGTAGTGTCAAGGTCCTCTAGGCTTGTTGACCCCGAACTAAGGGAAATGGCTTCGGGGGGTAGAATATGAGACCTAATCTCCATGGGAGTAAGGGAGGTAGACCTAACGTCCGACATTCCTGGAACGGCAGGACCCGATGATGAGATTAATTAGCAGTCAGTGGGAGAAGCATGATACATGTAAGAACTACACTAATCATTGCTACCGATGACTTAAGCCTAAAAGCTCTAAGTGTCATAACAATGGTATATAGTAATTTTTTCCCAAGGCATTGAATGGAAGCACATTCATAAACCAGCAAACACACTTCTGAAACACAAAAACCCAGAATCAACTCAAGAACGTACAAATCACAATTATACAAACCCATCTATAAATCAGTAACACCACAATGAAATAACCAGAAGCAGAGTAAGTGGACAAGTAAGCAAGAACAACCCAAGCATACTGAAGAACACGAAAAAGCCAAGTAAAAGTGAGTCGAAAGAAGAACTTACTTGTTTGATAAGGAAGACGAATGAACTTTGTAGATGATGAAGTATGGGGGTTGAGGAATAGCAGGAAGGGAAGCCTTAGGTGCATTAGAGAGAAAAAGTTCACAAATTGTAGATGAGCACTGTACTGCCCCTTTTATAGGCAGCTCGGGGTAATTCTATCTGTTGGATCAGAGTAAGGGGCTCTGATGGGCTCCACATGTACAAGGTTTATCTCACTGGTTCCACTTCAACTGAACGAACGAGATTAAGGAACCGTTTATTTGGCTCGGAATGGGACGATTACCTTTATTTTGGCACGTAAGCTATTGACGAATGACAAGTGTCATGACGGGAGAAAAAGTAAGAGAAACCTTAATGAGATTTGATGGGCATTTAAGGCAGTGATGATGGTCCAGTGTTTCCATTGGACGACTATCATAATGGCAAAAGAGATATTTGCGCGAAGCAACCGTGTCGATTGGGTGGTACGAGAGACCTACCAACCCGAGCATGTAATAGTGAAGAGACCGACCGTATCGGGCACCAAAGAAACTAATGCAGTTTGAAGAAATGTGTAACCCAGAACCGACCAATATCCTTCTCACCATTGTAGTCCTCGGCATCAACTCATCAACTCGTTTATACCAAGAACTAGGGGAAATATGTTGATAGTGATTTTTTGGCCTAAAGGTCCTCAGAAAATTCAGAAGGGCATGAAGGAAATTTCCAATCCAGTATGCTAAAGGTCGAAGACCGTAATTGAGGGCATATAGACCAGCAAGGTGGTCGGGCTAGGTCATCATTTCCTCACTGACCCGATGAGTAAAAGTACTTAGAGAAGCAGGGCGATCAGGGACACCTGGTCTTTTCCGACCAGGTGTCTCGACTGAACATGATGAATATTTTTATGACCACCCAGCCTATTAGGGCAGGTCGAGATGGATTAGATCAAGTCGGGGTGATATTGATCAGGACTGAGTGTAGACGTGTAAACACAACTTGGGAACTTCCACCATCCATAAAGTCTCATTATGACAGGCGCACCTTGTAAGATTATCTCCTGACACACGCCACCGCG
Organism: Zanthoxylum bungeanum; assembly: GCA_019454045.1. Taxonomy (NCBI): domain Eukaryota; kingdom Viridiplantae; phylum Streptophyta; class Magnoliopsida; order Sapindales; family Rutaceae; genus Zanthoxylum; species Zanthoxylum bungeanum. The sequence continues at coordinate 30,325 of SKCR01016430.1, read as the reverse complement.
TGAACAGGTGGAAACAGGCTGGCATCATAAAGGTTGAGTGTGGAGTCTTTCTAAGAAATATTGGTTTAATGAAGTGTCAGATGGCAAATGTTCTTTCGGTGGAACGGTTGGGGTAGAGAGCCTATTTGGGAGTAGTAGGTTCATGTGGCTGACGTTACGAGGACGGTGAAACAGTGTTATTCTCCTTAGTATTTAAAGGGGTTGAGTGCAATTTTGTGAGGGTTAGCAATTTTTATTCAAAAGCTTATTTTTTAGGAGAGTACGTGAGAGTGGTCGGCCATTTTTGTATTAATCATTTTACCTTGGTCGGTCAAACCCGACCACATTATAAAAACTCTCTTTCTTTGTGTCTATGGATGTAGGGCGGATCCATTCCATCGAACCACGTTAAATCCTCTATTTTTATCTGTGTATTTTCCATTTTTCTGCTAAGTTTGCTTTTGGTACCCAACAAACCAAATAAATTCACAGTTGGGGGAAGATTTTTCGAGGAAGGAGTTTCTAGATTTGTCCCTGGAACAAAAATCAGCCGTCAACACTAGTTTTATGACCACTACAAAACTCTAAGGGAGTCTTAGGAACAGACTTAGATGGAACTACATTAAGGATATACATTGATATTTGCAATGCATACCCCAGAACGAACTAGGTAGTAATCTATAAATAAAGATATATCTCATCATGTCTAGTAAGGTTTGATTTCTCCACTTTGCAACACCATTTTACTGTGGTGTTACAGGTGCTGTGAGCTGAGATATTATCTCATGCTCAACTAAGAATTCCTCAAAATCTCTGTCAAGGTATTCTACTCCACGATCTGATCGTACAATTTTGATTGTCTTACCTAACTGGTTATCAACCTCAGTACGATACTCTTTGAACTTTTCAAAAGCATCTGACTTGTGATGCATTAGGTAATCGTACCAATATCTTTAATAATCATCAATAAATATGATGAAGTATTCATAACCACCTCGGGCTCTTACATTCATCGGTCCGCAAACTTATAAATATTTAGCTCAAGTGATTGACTGGCTCTTATACATTTTCTAGTAAAATATCTCTTAGTCATTTTTCCTGGTAAACATGATTCGTAGACTGGTAAAGTTCCGAGTTTTAACTAGTTTAAGGCTCCGTTCTTTATCAACATATCAATCAGGTCAATGCTAATATGACCAAGTCTAAGATGCCACAGATATGTATCATCATGAGAAATATTTTGTCGTTTTGTTTTACATTTTTCAATCTTAAACATTTCAGTGTTGAGCAGTGCCTATGTGTTAAGGGTCTTAACATATAAAATTGTTTTCTAAGTTTCTTGTGCATATGGTTAATCTATTTCTACCAATAATAACCAATTACTATTAAAAGAAACCAAAAAACCATCATCCAAAAGTTTGGAAACATAAATCAAATTCCTGCGAAACCAGGAATGAAAAACATTGTTCAAATTTAAATAACTATTATTTATAAAATTTAAAATAGAAACTCCCATTGCTCTTGTTGAAATGGCATCCTCTGTCCCGACCCTCATGGTGTATTACCTTCAGTAAGGTCCCTCCATGAGTCAAGTAGCTGCAAAGAAGAACAAACATGGTAGTGGCTCCAGAATCAACCATCCATGTTGATTTTATCATCCTCCACTAATGGAGATTCGATAACAAGTAAATCATATTTACCTGTAGCCTTCTTCTCTTTGAGCTCCGAAAGGTATTTATGACAGTTCATTTCCAATGCCCGTCTTTGTTGTAGTGGAAACACTTTCCTGGGCTTAGCATTCTTGGAGCCTTTCTTATTCTATTCTTATAGGCTTAGTCTTAGCCTTCCCAATGTTATTCTTCTTATTCTTTGTAGATTTAGAAGACTCAGTAACATTTTCCCCAACACTGGGCTTGCGAGGATCCACAAGCATGGACTCGTAATTGGTGAGCTCATTTGGCAGCTAGGTCAAAGTAAAAGTCTACTTGTTCATAATATAATTACTTTTAAACTGCAGAAAACTCTTCGGAAGAGTTTCCATAATCATAGTCACCTGGCTCCGCTCGTCAATACGAGCGTCATGGGTTTCGACTGTATTGAGGTAGGCCATCATCCTCAAGACGTGCTCTCAGACTGATATCCCATCTTTCATCCTAAGATTCATTGCTAAGCCCATGGCCTCATGACATTGACGCTCCGAACATCCCTGTTAGCAAGTAGCAGAGAGCCTTCTCATTAGTCGTGACCCATTTTTGGTAGGTTTAATGGACAGCTTGGCCAATATTTCTGACCAGCTCGAGATGACACTGCTCTATCAGGACAAACTTTAGGTATTCATATACCAGGATAGTGTTCATGTTACTTTTCCACTTAACATAGTTTTCTCTGATTAACTTATTCATTAGAGATAATGGAAATAATTAGAGAAACCGTGGCTGAAAAATAAAAATATACATGTATTTAACATTCATTCACCGCATATTAAAATTATCAAATATTTTGGAATAATTTAAACATGATGCATGAACCATGAATAATGAATTAGAAACTTAAGAGAATTACTATGCCACAGAAATCTATCATCCCACAAATAAGTGTCGCCGTAGGGTAAGTCAAGTATTTGCATTATAGATCAAGACAATCTCAATTGATTAATATATACAGAAATAACTCTTATTCCTATATTAACCAACCACCATTTGATTTGATCAAGGAATTTTGATTAACATTTAATCATTCCTTTGTGAGCGTGACCCGTCGTTTCGGAACTCTTGGACTTAACTAGTGAAGTGCCGCCATAGGGTAGGTCAGTTCACCAGATACATCTAGAGTCCATATCCTCTCGGAATCCAAACTTGATATTGACCAAAAATGGACACCATCCGTAGGGGGAAGAAAACAAAGCCTCTCGAGGCGCCTTTTGAATCTCACGTTTTTGGACTAACAATAGAGATCGCGGGATATACTGACATATATCCCTCCCCTACTCACTATTTTAAAATTAAGGTTTCTATTTTAAAATAACTAATATTTTATTTTACTTGTGTGAATAAATTTATAGTGGCTAAATCATAACTCTTATTTACACTAGTATACCATTAGTGACCTTATCAATTTTAACCCTTAAAATTTATTTCACTAATGTCCATTAGTCTCTACTAATAAATTTACTCAATTAAATTAATTAATTGAGCTAGTTTTAGTGACCTAATATATTTGTACTCTTAAAATAGTATAACACTAATAATTTTAAAATTTAGAATTCTAAAGTGGTCAAAATTTTAATTAAACCATTTTATTAATCTAAGGGCGTTATAAAATCAAATGGTACATGGAGTTGTATCCTGAGTGCAAATCATATTACTGTCCATTCGGAATCGGCTATGAAATTTATGTCGGTGTTTCCATCCTATGTATTAATGGAATTCATGATGCACTTTTTAAGCCCATTAATTTAGAATTTCTAATGTTTAACTATTAAAATCAATTAATCAAATTAATTGTTTCCTATGCATACCATATTCTAATTTAACCACTTTAAATCACATAAAATTATATTTTATGTCTAGAATATATATACATTCAAAGCATGTTATGGCATGCGAAAATACAAGAGTATGTACCTAAGCTATATGACATGTTATTCAAACATTTCGAATTAAACATACATACAACATACAAATTATTTTGCATTGACCGAGCCCTTATTTTTTTCCTATATTAATCTAATTAGTAAAAAAATTCCCAAGGCATCCCTTAGTCTTCAAATCTCGCTCCAAGATGGTATTGGCTCCTTTTGCGACTTCGGTGCTCCAAATTACAACAATTGAAATTTTACTTAGGAAAATTAAATTACAACATTTGTAAATAATGGCCTTATGACGTTACATCCTAAAACCAAAACCAACATAAAAATAAGAGTCGGAAAAATTTACGACCAATGCAAAATTCATTCATCACATGAAACAACAAAAACTATTCATCTCATGAATATTATTTTGTACCTACTCATCTAAACATGCATATTATCATTTATAACTCATATTAATAAATAAAAACAGTAACATTAAATTAAAAAAAAAAAAGAAGGGTTAATAACTATTTTCAACCTTGCTCTTGATGCCAATTATAGGAACCACTTTCTTAGTGCAGCGGAAACACGTTAGGCACCCGGGATCGGACTAGAAAATTATTTCTGCCCTTCTCTCCTTAAGGGCGAATCTGACCAGCTCCACTAATGAAATTTTGCTTATGTTTTCAATAAAATTTCAGCCCCCGAACAACAGTGAAAATTTGGACTGTTTTGGACCTGAAATGCACCCGACTCATTGCCCAAATCAGTCTTTGTTTGCGTCAACTACCACTGAGTTTCAGATATGATTTTTTAAGTAAAAATCAGCCAAAACACGGTCCTAAAACACCCTTCAATGACCCCCAAAAATTCTAGAATAAAATGAATTCAAACCGAGTTCCGTTATAAATTTTTTGTGTGCGGTAGTGAGCAGAAAATTGCTCACTGTCGTGAGGTATATTTGAAGAAGGAGATGATGAGATTTTGTTCGACACCAAAAGATATTTCATGCTATATCTCGTCACCGACATAAAATAGGTTGAGCTACACTCGCAATCTTATCTCCAAACTCTTTAGAGAAAAAATATCACACAAGGTTTTCTTTTGGTTTTTATTTTTGTTCTTTTTTTTTTGTAGAGTTTCAATCAAGTCCCAAGAATCATCAATCATGCATAAAAACGAGTTGAATACAACCAAGGAGTAAGGCGGAATTCATACTCACATTGATGGGTTTTGATGAAATGAAGAATACAAGCCTTCAAGCTTCTCAAAGTCGCGGTAATGGAGCTCCTTGTGCTGCTGGACTGCTCGGTTTTGGTCTTTCTTGTCTCTCCAAGATTCGGCCATGGATAGACTCCATGGAAGCTCCAAGCTTCAAGCTTTTCCATGCTCATAAATTCGTTTCCCTATCACCATAATATAACCCATGTGTGTGCTAGCACTACTCTTCTTAATTTGCTTCTCAAAATTTCGGTCAAACCAGAAAATTTTGTGAAGAAATCAGCTTGAAGCCGTGAGAGGGAGAAGAGAGAAAGATGACGGGTTTTTGGCTGCAAAAGCCTAAAACCGTGAATCACACAAACAAGAGAGAGAAAGTGATGCTTTTTATATATCATTTTATTTTTCTTTATTTACCAAGTAATATAAAATAAAAGGATATACAAAACTTTAATTAAAAATTCAAAAAGCAAAAAGCAAACTTTCAACTTTTCACCCATCACTTCTACTTTTTACATCAAGTCACTTCACTTTAATAAAGTGACAACATATCATATCACATCACTCAAAGTGACAAGTGATTTGACAATTGACGCGACTAGTGATTTGACGATTGATGTGACTTGCGTGTCGCGTTCGAATTCGAAATGCGAATGCGCTCGCAATCAATCTCGGGTTCGGGTTCGCTAATTCCAAATTAACGAATTTTCCGTCGCGTCGTAATTAAATGATTACGCCTAGTGAAATCACTATTCACGTCGCTAACGAATTAATTCTAAATTAATTCGTTCGCCCGAATTAAAATCCAATTTTAATTCCGCGTCGAAATCCAATTTCTAATAATATATCAATATATTATTTTATCGATTAATTCCAAATTAATCGTTCTCTCTCTTTAATTAATATTTTATCCCAGATAAAATATCTCCCAATTAATCCCAGATTAATTTTCTCTCTCTTCTAATTAATCCTAGATTAATTAAAGTGCGAGTTATACATCATCGGTGAATCTTCAGGAAGTGACCCATGAGATCTCCGGATATGTTGGCAGTAAATACGGTCGTCGGATTATCCGAACACGTAAGTACCTCGTACTACGTTTATACCGATTTACAAGACAAGGTTGGCTTCTAGCAAAGCGTCATGCCTACCCAATTCTCCAGAAATATTCTTACAGGAATATACAGATCTGTATCAAGCGTAGTATACCGTAGTATTGTGTATATCGGCCCAGTATCGGATAGTCACGTGCTAGGGCTGGGGCTGGATAAGTGTCTGCCCCGTCCGAAGCACATGTCGGATGTCTGGTAACTAGTCTCTATAATCGGATATTCATGACCTGGTCACAATATCCTGATTGGTTGCGCAACACTTAAGAGCACTAATACTATATCCTGCGTGACATCATCTCCAATATGACTGAAGTGATACTTCCGTCTTGACATCACACCCAATACACTACGACTCTCTGATAAACCCAGAAGTGGTGTATGCAAAACCGGTTAAAGCCCTGTACCACCAAGACCAACGTCTATCGATTATCGTAAGTATTAGCGATGCAAGTCTCATGTTAAGACTATACACACCTACCTTGATTTCGGCCTCCCATAGACACATAGTCATAATACCAATGGGATTCCGAGGGGTCTATCCAGAGCGAAGCTGTTTCCCGTACCATCGGTGAAACACGACCTCCTATCGCACTTGCATAAGTATCCAATACTTATATATATGAGAACTATGCCGCTGTGCCCTCACAATGCGCACAAGTGCAATACTAGCCTATTCCGCATTATCGATGTCCTGTCTCGATAATACTCCGGCTAGGGATATTTAATGATTAATCCTTCGGGGATTGATACTGTCTCATATCATTCTCAATCCAGGAACTAATCATATGGACCTCTCTTCATTTATACATTTATGGTGATCTAATCACAAATGATGAGAGTGCAATTTCCTTGTCACATAGTTAATTTGTACAACAACACCGTGATCTGTACAAATAGTGACGCTATGGGTCATTTTGTCCAACAATCTCCCACTTGGCACATAGCCAGTCACTCGAGTGTCTAACACCCGAACTATGTACGGTTCGCTCAAATTGCTGAGGAAAGGTTTTCGTCAGCGGATTTGCGTAATTATCTTCTGACGCGATTTATACGATCATCACATCGCCACGATGTATGATCCGAACGAATCAGATGATATAGAAGTATATATCTGGATCGTCGATGAGACCTTTAATTCCTTAGCCTGTGCTGACGCCTAGCTCAGCTGCTAAAAGAACTATATCTATTTAATTAGATTTATTATCGATCCAAATGGCTTCTATTGCTGCCTCAGCTGCAGCAATAATCCGCATTTGTTGTTAATTCGGCAACAGTTATCTTGCTAGGAATATTTCCAGCTCACTGTCCCAGTGTTCAAACTTTTATAGTACCGCAGTATTTACCGGTTTGGAAACTTGCAGTAGTGATCCTAGTCACTTCAAGTTCTCCATCTCCATAGTTTAAGACAACATCTTTAGTTCTCTCAGATACTAACAGATGTTCTTAATCTTCAATCCAGTGACTATCACTTGGATTGACCCGATTGTGACTCCATATGCTCGAAGCGTATGAGACACCAATACAAGTACATTTTAAATGTACAATTTCCAGAGTGTTAACAACTCCAAATCTATCCCTGTAGATCTTTATTCCTTGAATAAAGGTTGTTACTCCCCAGAATTCTACGGAGAATTTCTTATGAAAGCCAAGCTTTCACCGATTGCTTTATGGGAATTTCATTGTCAGTGCCCTCCCACTAACCTCCTTATATACACAAGAATTATTTCGTTTTGAGTCAAATCATAAACTATTATGATTATTTCAAAACGTCAGTTCCAAGAACCTTATGCTTGCTTCAATCCAAACATGGATCGAATAACCCGCAAACCTTATTTGTCGGTTATACAAAATCGTCAGGATGTTGTAAGCATCCTCCAAAAGGTTTCCTTTTCAGGAAAGCGATTTTGATCTATAACTGACACATTTCATAAATGAAATACGCAGTTATCAACAAGCATCTTCAAAATGGGTTTATCATGGCAACAGGTAAAAGGTTGAACCGTTATTAACACAATGTTGATAACGATACCTTTCCGTCAAAAGCCCGGCTTTGTACGTTGGTATGTTGCCTTCCATGTATGTCTTCCCTGAAGACGTTTAATGCACCAATAGGCACAATGCCTTGTGGTACAACAACTAGTATCCAAAATAGTTGTTATACATGGAATCCATTCCGGACTCATGGCACTTTGCCATAATAGGGAGTCGATACCTTGTATCACTTCCTCAAAACGTAGTCGGTGGTATACCTTCATAAGATTGACATTTTTATGAGGTTAGATCAGAAACCCATACCCTAGGTTGTTTTCTGACTCTATCCGATCTACTCAGTTCTTGTGTATTCGAAGATTAATGGTACAGATTCATCATTGATGAACTATTTGTGTTCCATTACGGACCTTGTGCCTTGAACAGTATTACTCCGATTTTCATCGAGTATCACTGTCCTCCCACTGACCACTGCATATCGGTATTCCTCTCAGGAAAAACCGCATGGTGAGCAACAATCACATTGTTCTCATGTGAGATTTATAAGTACTATACTTAAGGTTTCCCTTAGGATAACCTATATTGGCACTTATCCAATTTGGGTCCTTAGTTTGGTATCATCCAAACGTTATGCCTGGCATACCCAAATTATCAGGAATGAGAAACCTCATTTCTTCCCTGTTCATATCCTATATGACATCTGTCAAACAGATTTATATGGAACCTTATTCTAAATAAGTTATTGTACTGTTAAAACTTATCCGTTGAAGGAAATGGTAGCTCAGAGCGACTCATGATTAGCCTTATCGTGTCTAACATGATTCGGTTAATCCGTTCGGACACACCGTCACTTTGACGTGTTCCGGGAGGAGTCCTCATTTGAAAGAATACTATACTCTTTCAAGTATATAAGAAACTTATTGCTTAAGTATTTTCCATTACGGTCTTACCGTGACGGTATAATACTATAGCCGATCTGTTTGTCTATTTCGTGTCGAAACTCTAAAAGTTTCTGATTTGTGTTCTTCAAAAGAAACACATAATCACAATGTGATGTTACATCCGTCAAGGTCATGAAATATTCATGTTCACATCTAGCCTAGCTAGATATGGGCCCACTTACTTCACCATGAATAGGGCTAACAGATCGGTGGCCCTTTTACTATTACCAAGTAAATAGTATTTTAGGTACTTTACCTAATAAACTAGATTCGCAGACCATATTTGAATAGTCAAATCAGTCCTAGTACCCACTCTTCAAAAGTGTGGATATATGAGTCTAATTAAATTGTGTCCTAGACAACAATGCCACAAATAAGTCTCTATTGATCAAATCAATTTGAGCTATTTATTTCTCATTTTATATGTTTGAGATTTTATTTATATTCAAAATATAAATTCTGTTATTTACATCTAATGTATTTATCTCAGTATCATCTTTATATAATAAAACACTTAGTGTTCTATAATATAAAGGTTTTATCCGCAACAGATTAAACACTGATATAGAGATAATGTCTCTAGTCAAACTAGTTACATTATAACAGTTCCTAATTTAAGTATATACCCAAAGGGTAGTTCCTAAACTTAGGTATCTACGGTCGAAACAGCGACTTTCGTCCCTTTTCCGATTCGCAGAGAAATCTCGGCTTGAAGTCAGTATCCAGCTCGTAGCAGATTCTGAACATCAATACATATATTTTATGTACCACACTAAGTATTTAAAATCCAATTTCAATACTAGTAGTGAACATAACTTTGACAAATATTTTCAAAGTTAGAGCCTTGCCCTTTCTTTAATTCATTCGTGTCTGCCATATCCAAATGGTAGTCACTTTGGGATATGTCAATTATCCTTTTCAATATTTTAGGAACCTTCGGTCAAGCCTTGGGTTTTTAGAATATCGAAACGATGTGCACCTCGTGCTACATGCCCAATTGCAAACTTTGACTTTATCTTCTCTAGAATAGTCAATTAATTCTCCAAGAATTATAAATTGCAATTTTAATACTTCTTAAATCTAAAATTAGATTTATGACAAGTATATTAAATTAAGCATTAAAGTCATCATCACATAAATCTTCCAAAGACTTTATGCTCTACTTATTTAGCTTAATTTTGGGCTTAAGGTATAATAAGTTATTTTATCAAATAAAGTAACCTATTATTTATTCCCAATTTGAAAATTAAATCATTTAAAATATTTTAATCCCAAATTATATTTTAAATATCCAACTTTTCAATTTTATCTTGATTACAATAGTCCAACTATTTAATCAACGATTAGTGGTACTATATATATTATAATGATTATAATAGTCCAACTATATAATCAAATATAATCCAAATTAATTAACCTCAATTACATTGATTACTATAATCCAATTATAAAATCAACTGTAAACTGAAATTAATTAATTCAAATATATTGATTAATATAATCCAATTATATATAATCAAGTATAATACAGTCCAACTGTTTATTAAAACAACAATTTAAATATTAGTCCAACTAACATTTAATATTACGACGAAATAATTTAAATGAGCGCGTATGGCGAGTAATTGAACGAGTATTGCAAATTCAATTCTTGCCTCCCACTATTTTTCGTCGAGCCTCTAACCCTCTGTCGAGTACTCGGGAAACCGTGTTTCCTAGTGGGCTAGGATCCCGTTAAATATCACACAATCTTGACTTTGGCCAACAAATTGTATGATAATTAACTAGGTAGATCTCTAAGATCAATTGGATCCAATCCAATTCCTAGATCCAGTAGGTGGACATCCAAGTCCCAAACATATATCTCATATATGCCTATACATCGAATGTATACCCTAACCTTTTTCCTCTGAATCAACTAGGCCTTGGCTTTGGCACAACAAACCTAGTGATCCCAGTCAAGCGCGGACCCATTGACATGGAAGCTTCGTAATCAATGTCAATGGACAAGAAGTGGTCTTGACTTTGGCCAACAAACCACAACTTGGACACGACACCGATATGGAACAAAGTCTCGTGATTAAAACACATCTTCGACGGACAAGGGCTTGACTTTGGCCAACAACCCCTGCCAATCTCGGATCTTGAGTAAGAATCACTCAATGGAAGGAAAATAAACGCTTGATATTTAACGAGGGTTTTTCGCGTGCAAATTGGCTACCAATTTATTATCTTTGTTAAGGTCTCATCATCATACACCCTTAAACATGCATTCTAGACACATAATAAAGCGCATATGAAATAAAATAATAATGATATGCGGATGGATACTTTACATTGATCCTAGATCAAATCTCTCATTTTCTCTCTCCTAAACTAGCACATGTATTTACTTCTACCCGTTACACTACACTTCTAAAGAAACCTCATTTCTATTGAGGGGAATAGGTGAGAAGAGAATACAAAGAATAGGAGGTGATAAGGCTGGACACGCAGGTCCAATTAATAAATCAAATTTATTACAATTTCCAAAATCGCCCCACCCAGCTAATATCCATCCGATATACATTATTCATACATCACAACCATGTATTCATACAAGCATGTTATCAATCAATCAATCCAATTAATTAATCTTGATAATTAGTGATCATCCAATGTTCAAACAAAGATTTAATTTTGTTCGAGTCAAACTCGTATTGTGAACACGTACTCAAAGTACGATTTCTACGAATTAAATTAAATTACATAATTAAATCCAATTTAATACGCATTTAATTCTAATTCATTATTTAATTCCAAATTAAATATTACACTTTATAAAATAAACCTTTACGATTTAAATTCCAAATTTAATCGTTACGGGTCTCAAAGCCCGATTAATATCCAATATTAATTTAATTAAAGTCCAATGGGCTTTTAATTAATTTCTTGAGGCGTGGACTTTTGGTAACTTGGGTCAAACCCGCAACCAAAGTCCAATCAGGGAGTTACCCCATAAGCCCATAAATTAATTTAGGCCCATTAGGCCCAATTAAACGTTAAAGGTTCATTAGTCGCATTTGGGCATTTTGGAAGCGGTTTTGGGCCTAATTGGATCCAACCAATTTTGGCCTAAACCAACTTTGTACAACAAAGTTCAATAAACCCAATAACAACTTAAAAAGCCCAAATCCAATTTTAAGGCCCATTTTAATTAAATTACAAAATCCAATTTTACAATTCAATTAAACAAAGTGCATAGCATTATAAATACCCAAATCAAATTTTCCAAAACATCAAATTTGTCCAATTAATCATGCTTAACATCAATTAATCATGTCCAACATAATTAAATCAAAATCAAACCCAATTTCATGCTTCAAGTGTCTCGGCCAAAGAGGGAAATTATGCCCAAATCAAATTCAATCCAATTGAACCCAATCAAACATAAATTCAACATCCCCAAATGATTTCTAAGTCATCCAATGAACAAAAAATCAAAAAAAACCAAGACATTAGGGCACTTGCCAAATTCGGCCATCACAAGCAAATTGGGGAAAAATTGTTCCAAACACTTTTCATCAAATTGATCTAATCAATCATCAATTAAACAACATTCAAGCATTCTAAATCATCCAATTTCATTAAACATGCTCAAAATCAAGTTTACCCAAATTTGTCATGCCCAAAATTTGGGGAAAAATGGATCCAACCAAATTTCATGAAATTGATTATGCACAACATCAATTCAACCTCATTCAAGCATACTATACTAAACAATTTAATCATTTGATGCTCAAATTGAGCTTACCCAAATTAAAGTTTTGACCAACAATAAGCAAATTGGGGTAAATCAATCCAATCAATTTTTCTTCAAATTGATTACATATAACTCTAAGTTATCCATATACAAGCATTCTTAAACAAACAATTTGTCAAATCATGCTTAAATCAAAAAGCCCCAAATTTTGCTCAAGAACCCTAAATTCGTTTTATGCAACCAATAGCTCAAGATACCATTGTAGAGTTTCAATCAAGTCCCAAGAATCATCAATCATGCATAAAAACGAGTTGAATACAACCAAGGAGTAAGGCGGAATTCATACTCACATTGATGGGTTTTGATGAAATGAAGAATACAAGCCTTCAAGCTTCTCAAACTCGTGGTAATGGAGCTCCTTGTGCTGCTGGACTGCTCGGTTTTGGTCCTTCTTGTCTCTCCAAGATTCGGCCATGGATAGACTCCATGGAAGCTCCAAGCTTCAAGCTTTTCCATGCTCATAAATTCGTTTCCCTATCACCATAATATAACCCATGTGTGTGCTAGCACTACTCTTCTTAATTTGCTTCTCAAAATTTCGGTCAAACCAGAAAGTTTTGTGAAGAAATCGGCTTGAAGCCGTGAGAGGGAGAAGAGAGAAAGATGAAGGGTTTTTGGCTCCAAAAGCCTAAAACCGTGAATCACACAAACAAGAGAGAGAAAGTGATGCTTTTTATATATCATTTTATTTTTCTTTATTTACCAAGTAATATAAAATAAAAGGATATACAAAACTTTAATTAAAAAGTCAAAAAGCAAAAAGCAAAAGCTTTCAACTTTTCACCCATCACTTCTACTTTTTACATCAAGTCACTTCACTTTAATAAAGTGACAACATATCATATCACATCACTCAAAGTGACAAGTGATTTGACAATTGACGCGACTAGTGATTTGACGCTTGATGTGACTTGCGTGTCGCGTTCGAATTCGAAATGCGAATGCGCTCGCAATCAATCTCGGGCTCGGGTTCGCTAATTCCAAATTAACGAATTTTCCGTCGCGTCGTAATTAAATGATTACGCCTAGCGAAATCACTATTCACGTCGCTAACGAATTAATTCTAAATTAATTCGTTCGCCCGAATTAAAATCCAATTTTAATTCCGCGTCGAAATCCAATTTCTAATAATATATCAAATATATTATTTTATCGATTAATTCCAAATTAATCTTTCTCTCTCTTTAATTAATATTTTATCCCAGATAAAATATCTCCGCAATTAATCCCAGATTAATTTTCTCTCTCTTCTAATTAATCCTAGATTAATTAAAGTGTGAGTTATACATCATCGGTGAATCTTCAGGAAGCGACCAATGAGATCTCCGGATATGTTGGCAGTAAATACGGTCGTCGGATTATCCGAACACGTAAGTACCTCGTACTACGTTTATACCGATTTACAAGACAAGGTTGGCTTCTAGCAAAGCGCCATGCCTACCCAATTCTCCAGAAATATTCTTACAGGAATATACAGATCTGTATCAAGCGTAGTATACCGTAGTATTGTGTATATCGGCCCAGTATCAGATAGTCACGTGCTAGGGCTGGGGCTGGATAAGTGTCTGCCCCGTCCGAAGCACATGTCGGATGTCTGGTAACTAGTCTCTATAATCGGATATTCATGACCTGGTCACAATATCCTGATTGGTTGCGCAACACTTAAGAGCACTAATACCATATCCTGCGTGACATCATCTCCAATATGACTGAAGTGATACTTCCGTCTTGACATCACACCCAATACACTACGACTCTCTGATAAACCCAGAAGTGGTGTACGCAGAACCGGTTAAAGCCCTGTACCACCAAGACCAAAGTCTATCGATTATCATAAGTATTAGCGATGCAAGTCTCATGTTAAGACTATACACACCTACCTTGATTTCGGCCTCCCATAGACACATAGTCATAATACCAATGGGATTCCGAGGGGTCTATCCAGAGCGAAGCTGTTTCCCGTACCATCGGTGAAACACGACCTCCTATCGCACTTGCATAAGTATCCAATACTTATATATATGAGAACTATGTCGTTGTGCCCTCACAACGCGCACAAGTGCAATACTAGCCTATTCCGCATTATCGATGTCCTGTCTCGATAATACTCCGGCTAGGGATATTTAATGATTAATCCTTCGGGGATTGATACTGTCTCATATCATTCTCAATCCAGGAACTAATCATATGGACCTCTCTTCATTTATACATTTATGGTGATCTAATCACAAATGATGAGAGTGCAATTTCCTTGTCACATAGTTAATTTGTACAACAACACCATGATCTGTACAAATAGTGACGCTATGGGTCATTTTGTCCAACATTTTTTTCTCAACTCTTGATAGAATTCTTAGAAAAAGTGAGAGGGTGGCTAGGGTTAGAATGAGAGACTTAAGGAAAAAGAAAATCACATTTTCTTTTTATATCTAGGGTTATTAATTTTCAAAATTAACAAAACCTTTCCCCTCCACACATCTTGATTTTCGGCCACCCTTGGATTTTTTTCAAAAACTTTTATAACATCTCATTTAATTTCCATAATAGAAAAGGATGTTACAAATCAAAAAAAGAATATTTATCACCTTATAAAAGGTGTAACCACCAAAACTGGTTTCCAAAACCTAAATTTAGAAATTCCAAAATTAACCTTATTAAATTATATCATATATAATTTAATGACATGTGATTAGTTATCATATAATTATAAAAAATATATATTAAACTTAACATATAATTTAAAGTGTGACAAAATAATATTATTAATCATATTGATAATATTTACATATGTTAGTATATAATTGGACTATCCAATTATATTTAACCTGCTACAGTATATCGAGCTAGCACATGGACCAAATGGACCTACGGTTCCGAGCTCAAATAATCCCGGAATATTAATTAAGCTCTTAATTAAATATTCTAAATTATTAACTCCGGGTCATTCAACTAAAAACCCGAAGATGCACTCTCGTTGTCACAGATAGATAAATTAAGTCGAACCACATCGGTGTCTATCGATATAGTCATTACATACATATTGGCCTTCACGAGTATCTTGTAATTAGAGCTGGGTCATAATTTCCGTTATAACCCTCTAATTACTTTTATCTTAAGTACAATTTATTCTATAATGAATAATTTATTCATAAGCATTATGAATTTTAATCTTTCTATTTCGTAATAGAAATACTTGACGCTCTAACCGTTCAAGTACCGAATCAACCCTTGAGGAAGATACTCATCTATTTCTCGCAAGGAGTGAACTCCATATCTATGTAAAATGTCCCCAGATACACACCAAATCATGTCCCCAAAGTACGTAGCTATTGGTCGGGATTGCTACACCAACCTCACCTTTGTAAATTAAATGACATAGCCTGTCATGTAAGAGTTTGTAGTTCACTCAGGATTAAGATCAATCCATATATGACCATCTAGTAGATCGAAATGAATTTCTTTATTTAATGAATATTATAATAAACTCATTTCTATCTGGATCCAGTCCTATATGATCACATCATACAAGGTGCCTCCATTATCATGTCTCCACATGGACGATCCTGGATCAAGGTCGCCATATTATTATAGAATATACCGTATGTATAGATAAACCACAAACAAAGTACCCGTTTTTTTTGCTCTCCATAGACTATTTTAGATTATTAACTTCAGACTTAAATCCTCTTGTGTATGATACTCATACACTAAGTCTGAAAGCATATGAGTAATCTAGGGTAAACAAGATAATTTATAATATGCGATATTAAACAAACACTTTGATAAATGAATAATGCATCATTTTATTTCATAAAATATAATTTTGTTTACATTACATGAAGCTCTAGGACATATATCCCAAATATATCATATCAAATTATAAAACTGTAAAAACCATATACAAGCGCGGTGACAGAAACATATCATATCGTATATTATCATAAACAATATCGAAATGCATCAAAATCAAAAAATAATTCTTTTGAATTCATTCTTCCCCCCAAAACATAAATATAAGTATATCAAAAAAAAAATCTTTGATGCAAACTTTTCAAAATACACATCGAGCATCCACTGTTCAGTCGCGCATAGAGACTAGACAGTGTACAAGCCATGTCGACATGGTAGTGGACCAGCCATTTTCTGATGGTCTGGACCCCATAATGAGTGCCCCGGTTAAGTCGGAACGAAACATATACAGGCACTACGAAGGGTCAAAAACATAAAATCATCAAGCACTATGACGGAAATAGATTTTCGAACGTCTCGATGGAAACAAGTATTATATTTTTAAAAATATCAAAATCATTTTTGAGCGCCGAGACGAAAACACAATATCAAGCACCTCGACCGAAACATATCGATAAATCTCAAAATATGAAAACGTGAATCAAGCATTGAGGCAGAAATATTTCTTTATCCTTTATAATCAAAATCAAAATATGTGAAATCTTTCTTTCTTTCTTCTTTCCTTTCCTTTTTCTTTTCAAATCACTTTTCAACACAATTTCAGGATTCCTATATCTACATACATACCAATAGAACTTTGCAAACATGTTTTAAAACATCTGATATTCACCTTAGTTTTCAAATCATTTAACTTAAATTCTCGGTTTACGTGTTTTTGGAAAATCTTTCGAAAAAAAATCCTCCAAACGCTACGCAAGGGTCCCGAACCCTCCGAACCTACCTAGATTTATCCAAACATTCTCGTAATGTCATATATAACTCATAACTATCATTAAAATCACAACACATCTTTATACGCAAAAATCCAATTTTACCGAAAACTTACATATTCTATTGGATCAATCAAACTCGTTTCGCTTTCACTCGGATTCTACCAAATGATCATATTCAATATACTAATACTCAAACAATTTAATCTATATCCTGATGCTACTCTACAAAGCCACTGGATACATCCGAATATTTAGCAAAAAACTTGAAATAAGCGGATTTTTACCAGAAGGTCTTACCGAGATTTCGAGAGCATATACGGACTCTGAACGATCCCACGAACAAGCTGGAATCGAAGGAATTTTGATCAGAGCTGCTGTTCAGCGTGGGTCACTGTTCATCTGAATATTTCTTTCTCGATTCCCATGAAACCGTGTATAGAATGCAAAATCTGTCACTGCCATCTTTTAGTACTCTCTGAGAGCTTCGATTTGGTAGGTGACTCGAACAGTAAAATGAAGCGGCGAGTCAAGATCGGGATACCCATCACTCACGCGTATCACTCATCTTTTCCACCGTTGCCAGCGTCTTGAGGAATGTCGTCGGCCAATACAAGGTGGAGGGGTGGCCGGTGCACCCCCTAGTTGGTCGCGCCGGCTGGCGGTGGCCAGCAAGCCGTCGGCGTGACCAGCAGCGCACTGAAAATGTTTTTGGGGATGAGGGTGCGTGTGTAGAGAATTAAGGGATAATGTCATTTTTGTAATTCTGGGAAACTATAAGGTATTTACAGAAAATTCTTTGAAAATTAAATTTTAAACCGCTGCGAAATTGCTTCTAGGTCCCTACAAGAGATTTTCACGGATATTTATATTTTTGAAGCCTTTCTAATGTAAATTTTGAAAGGTATTCAACACGAAAGTTTTTTCGCTCGAAAAAATGAGTCTGATGGTTTAAGAATCAACTCAATCGGAGTTCGTTTGCTATTTTTATAGCTGAAATAAGAAATTTGCACGCGTATAATAGTATAAATAGAGATCGCGCAACCGGTTCTCGAAACCACACGTTTTCCAACGTGAGGAAACTTCACTTAAAAATATTTCAACCTATTTTCCAACACATAAAGTCTTATTTCCGAATATCATTCAGTTGCAAATTCTAAACTTAAATTCGGAAATCTTCCAGAACCATTCCGAAAAATGTTCGAGATATTACATGATTAGATGATTTGGCAGTGGGATTTCTGACGTTTTTAAATAAAAAAAAAAATATTTGAATTGAAGTTGAGCCAGTTTTTAAAGGAGTAAAATACAAAACAATTATGCCGTGAATAAAATAAAAACGAATAAATTAATTTCATTAAACTTTAGCCACCCAAACCCTTTAATTTTCTTTTAATTTTTTTTTTCTCTTTTCATCCAAAAATCATTAAATTTTTTTTTCTCATTTTAAATGATCTTACAGACCGTCGGTAGTGGCAGCTTGTGGTCGCCAACCATCACGCTGAACTTCATCGAAATTTTATTCCAACTACAATAAAACCTTGATAAATAAATATTCGATAAATGAATCAATTTTTCCGATCCCGATTTGGGCTAGTGTACTGAATGAATAATTTCGCTAAATACATAAGATAATAATTTTTTCAGAATCCTTAAAGGCCCAACAAAAAAATAAATGAATAATTAATTAAATATAAAATATAATATTAATTATAATAACATATAAAATTCATATTATTATTGATTTTTTTCTTGACAACTTCTCAATTCAACTCTACCAAGTCCCATATTCGAGTTCAGAAGTGCATTTCTTTATAAGAATTTAGGACAACAGGAGATTTTACCTAATCCGCTTAAGCTCAGATCATATGATTTGGCAACAGGATTTCTAACGTTCCAAATAAATAAAAAAATATTAGAATAAGTTGAGCTAGTTTTTAAACGCGTAAAATACAAACAAAATATGAGCATGAATAAAATAAAAACGAAGGAGTTAATTTCATTAAAATCTCTTTTCATCCAAAAATCATAAAAAAAAAACCTCATTTCAAATGATCTTACAGACCGCCGGTAGTCGCAGCTTGTGGTCGCTAGCCATCATGTTGAACTCCATCGACACTTTATTCCAACTACAGTAAAACCTCAATAAATAAATGTTCGATAAATGAATAATCTTGGTTAACGAATAAGTTATTCCGGTCCCGACTTGGCCCAAAGTACTGAATGAAAAATTTCGCTAAATACATAAGATAATAATTTATTCAGAATCCTTAAAGGCCTAACGAAAATATAAATAAATAATTAATTAAATATAAATATAATATTAATTATAATAACATATATAATTCATATTATTATTGATTTTTTTTTGACAACTTCTCCATTCAATTATTTTTGAAAAGTTGTTCATTTTTTCTTTGTTCATAAATTGAACTCAATCTCATCCTTAATTTTTTTTGCAAAGCATGCACTATATTTAATATACTTTTTTCTTGTTGTAGAAACTAATTATTTAAGGTTTCTACGGCTTGAAATGCCTCTTTTGTTGAAATGTACTTAATTTAATCTTTTAGTCTCTCAATAAATATAATTTTTAATTTTTAATATAAAATTCATGCATAACATTTATTAAATTATTTGTTATAATGTACTTAATTTAATCTTTTAGTTTCTCAATAAATATAATTATTAATTATTAATCTAAAATTCATGCATAACATTTACTAAATTATTCGTTACAATGTATTTAATTTAATCTTTAGTTTATCAATAAATATAATTATTAATTATTAATATAAAATTCATATATAGCATTTACTAAATTATATGTTACAATGTGATGCGAACCCAAAAATAATTATGCTTTGTGAACCCACGAACAAGCTAATTCTCGACCCGATAAAGCCATTAGATCAGATGAATTACTAAGATTTGTTGATAACAATGCCTCAAGAACCATAGTTGCAAGTAACACAATGTGCAAATCCCTTGATGAATTTAAGTTCTAATCCAAGAACAAGAGAGAATATGTCTCACAAAATTAGTTTGTAATATTATTGATGTCTACCTCAAACACCAAAATAAAAAGGTTTTATATCGAAAAACCCTAAACTACCCAATATACCAACAAGTATACAATTCCTAATCTATCCATAATTAACCCACTGTTCATGTCCAAGCCTATATTACAGCCTTAGGTCATACTAAGCAGTGGCGTATCCAGAAATTTCACTCAGTTGGGGGTAAATTTTTTTCTTACCAAAATAATATATAATGAATTCATACATATTTTTCGAAATTACAAGATGATCCTTATACTTTTAAAAATTATGAAATAGCTCATAGTTTCTAAACTTATAAATTAACCCAAAATTTTCAGAATTAAATTTTTATCCATAATTTCTAAAAATACCAATTTACCCTAAAAATTTAAGTAAAAAATTATTTTTAAAATTATGTATTTTAAGTTTATGTAGTATATTATATACTAAATTTCCGCTAATTTATTGTAGATTTAATCATTTTTTAATTAAATTATTAAAAATCTAGTGCTAAAACACAACATGTGTGTTTTGAACAACTATAAAAAAAAATAAATATACAAAATACTTATATTAATATTAATATGTGAATATTTTATACATAACAACTATACAAGACTTGGTTCAGTAAAATAATCACTATAAATATATCAATAAATTAGAAGATCAATAACCAAACCTAAGTATAAACATAATTATTTTTATTTAAATGTAAATGAATCTCTATTCTTTTGCAAATGGATAAACACATAAATGAGATTTAAAATGAAAAATAGTCAATTATCTATACACATACAAATTAAATATAATTATTTTAGATATGCTTAAGAAATAAGATTGATGCAAAAGTGTATTGGAATTTTTTTAACTAATTTAGGCTTGGGCCTACATATTATATTAAAAAATATAACTCAAAAAATTTATAAATAATGTATTTATGGATGTTGTTTAATTATTTACATTTTCTTATATATACATATATAGTTAAAAAAAAAAATTAGTGGGTCCAGTGGGGGCAACTGCCCCCACTGGGCCTAACGTGGCTCCACCACTGATACTAAGGGCCATGCACAAGGTAACAATGTAAACTAAGGGCATTGATTAAAAAAAGTCCAGCCCTTTACATATAATCAATAAACTAAAATAAAGAAATAAAAATTAAGGCCTAAATAAGTGGCCTAACACACGCCCATGACAAGTGGGTCCAAGGCTTGAATCAATATAACCCATAGTGGTTCCTCTTATGATAAGTCCATCTTCATTATTTTTGAAGCCTTCATGTTTCTTTTGTTTGTCTCAGTCATTGTCTCATTAACAAGACCAAGCATTGTTTCCTTTATCTTTTTCGTCTTAGACCATGTGGTAGGTCATTCTGGTACAAGCGATGAATCCCTGACTTGTTGATCATCTTACACATCATCTTGACTTACATCATTCCCTCTCTCCTCAACAAGATTCATCCTCGAATCTGCATCAAATAAAGATAAGTCAAAATAATAAATGTAGCAGAAACTTGGTACTCATCTGAAAGGTCCACTTTATATGTATTATCATTGATCTTTTCAAGAATCTGAAATGGTCCATCTCCGTAAGATAACAACATAGATTTTCATTGTTGTGGAAACCGTTCCTTACGCAAATATATCCAAACCTAGTATTCTGGTTCAAATTGCACACGTTTTCTACCTTTGTTGGCCTTAGATGCATAAAGCTTAATTTTTTTCCTCAATATGCAAGTGCGTTTTCTCATGAATCTGCTTCACAAGCTTGACCTTACACTTGCCATCTTAACTCACTCTATCATCAATAGATAAAAGTATAAGATCCATAGGAGTTAGTGAATTAAAGCCATGTACAATCTTAAAAGGAGAATATGAAGTAGTAGAATGGATGTTTCTATCGTATGCAAATTCTATGAATGGCAAACAATCTTCTCAAGACTTCAAATTCTTATTGAAAATAGTACGCAATAGTTGCGATAAAGTCCTATTAACTACCTCAGTTTAATCATATATCTATGAGTGACAAACGATAAAAAGTAATAACTTAGTTCCCAGTTTACCCTATAAAATTTACCAAAAATTACTAAGTAATTTTGCATCAAGATCAGAAACAATACTCCTTGTTGTACCATGGAGTCGGACGATCTCCTTAAAGAACAACTCAGCAATGTTGGTAGCATCATCCATTTTATAGCATGTAATAAAGTGTGCCATTTTGCTAAATCTGTCCACTACCATAAAAATTCTTAGACCTAGGGAAATTTAAAACAAAGTCCATAAATATGTCAACCTAAGGTTTCTTAGGTACTGGTAAAGGGGTATACAAACCATGAGGTAAGACTTTAGATTTGGCCATTTTACATGTAATGCATTTATCATACAAGCACATGACATCCATTTTCATCTTTAGCCATAAAAAATGCTCACTAAGTATGTCTACGATCTTGGCTATCCCCAAATTTCTCATGACTAATAACTCACGAATAGAACAAGATGGAATGCACAACCTACTGCCATTAAACAAATAACCCTCTTGCTTATGAAACTTCCCACATGTCTTTAATGTATTAACATCAAATCAACATCAGATGCATACAAGTCTTTAATGTATTAAAAACCAAGCAATCGATCACTCAAGGTGTTTAGAAGCGCATAACTTCGAGATAAAACATCAGAAATAATATTTTCCTTACCTTACTTATAGCGAATGACATACGAAAAAGACTCCACAAAATCTATCCACTTAGCATGATGTTTACTCAATTTACCTGGACCTTTAATGTGTTTTAATGACTCATGGTCAGTATAGATGATGAACTCTTTTGGCCATAGGTTATGTTGCCACGTTTGCAATGTTCTCATTACTGCGTAGAATTCTTTGTCATAGGTAGGGTACTTCAAGGTAGCTCCATTAACCTTCTCGCTGAAATAGTCAATCGGTCTCCTCTCTTGTATAAGTGTAAGACACAGAAGTGGACGACCCTGTCCCGGGCTCGCGGCCTGGTTGGGAGTACGGAGTAGCCCGCGGGGGACTAAATCAGAGAAATAAAAATGGAGTCGCCACCCAGTGTGAATTGGGAAATGATTTAAGGCCGCACTCACCGCTCGTAAGGGAAGATCTCAAACCGTTGGGTTCGGAATGGTCCCTTACTTATGCTGATTGTAATGAAAGGATTTATGCAATAGTATAACCAAGTATTATGCAATGCATGCAAGATAATTCAAACGACGCACAAGTTTGCATACCCATAAATATTAATGAAAATAATGGAAGCATATTACATTAAAAAGTACAAGATGCGAAAATGAAAATAATAAATAATCAAATGTGGAAAAACGTCAATGAATAAATAGCAAGTAAAAGGAAGTTAATCAGGCTTATGCGAGTGTTTCCCTAGTAGTACGTGGAGTTGTATCCCTACCATCCATTCGGATTCGGCTACGAATTTTCGTCTGGGTTTCCATCCGATATACCGCAAGGGATAACACGCAATCAATAACCCAATGTAGACATACATAACATATGATAATGCATATGACCATAAATAACCGAAGAGGCAAATATGCGAAATAACAAAGAAGATAAATAACATAAAAAAATACGGAACAATATTACAACAATAAATGTAAATAAAATGCGAAATAATAAAAGGCTAATAATACAAAATAAATGCGGAATAATAAATATGTGACCAAATAATTTGGCCGTTTTCAATGTAGGACTTTGCATGCCCAGTTGGACGTATTCCACGTCCAACCGAGCATGCCGTTTCCAGGGCGACAAAATAAAATATAATAAAGGGTGCCCTCAAGTCTTACCTTTTAAGTCGCTTCTTGGAACTGCATTACATTATCGTCAGAAGGGGTAATGCTCCGCAACTTTTTCGGTTCACTGGTTCAATATATTCCTTCATTGTTTGCTGTTTTTGGGATGTTGTATTCTCTGTTTTGCTGCTATTTTTGGTCTCTGTTTTTTTTTTTTGAGTTGCTATTTTCGGTGATTTAGGAACTGTTTTGACTTACTGTTTTCGGTGATTTATAGACTGTTTTAGGGTACAATTTTTGGTGATAAGAGATTGTTTTAAGGGTACAGTTTGCGATAATTTGAAGGTGTATTAATGTGTCGTTTTTACGGTGATGTGGGGCTGTTTCTTGGGTTGCAGTTTGCGGTGGTTTGGGGTATTTTTCAGGGACTATTTTGGTTGTGTTTTTCGGTGATGTATGACTATTTCTTGGGTTGTGATTTTCGGTGATGGTGAGGCTGGTTTGGTTGTGTCAGCATGGGGGGGCTGAATGGATTATTTTGTGTGTGTGTTCGCTAGTGATGAGGGCCGGTTTGTAGGCTGTACAGGGTTTAATTGCTTGGTTTGATTGATGAAGGGAGCTGTTTGTGATTATTTAGTGAGTGTTCTACCTTGAGTGCTATTCACGTGAAAGATACCAAGAGAATAAAGGGTGTTGCCGCGTGTTTTATGAGTGAGCTGAGTGTCTTTGGTCGGTGGGGGGGTGCTGCGTGAGAGTCGTGATGGACTAGTTAGGTTTTGTTGTTATCTATGACGATGGAGGGCTGTAGGTTTTGAGGCAAAAGACGTGTGGTAGATGTTCGATTAGTGGGTTGTCTTTGTTGAATGTGTTTTTTTTTGTTGTCGTGAATAGTGAGCTCTAGGAAAGAGGTTTGGTTTATGTCCCGTTTTATAAGAGTGGGCTAGGGTTTTCCTCGCATGAGAAGGAAACAAGGATCATGCAATAATGTGGGATATCTTTAATTAGTTTGTTATAGGAAAGGAAATTGTGTTATTGGTGGGGAATATATTAAATTTAGAAGGTGATTTATTTAGTTTAGGAGATGGATTTATTTATTTTAGGAAAGAGATTTGATTTGATTTATTAAATTTTGAATGTGATTTATTTAATTTAGGAAGAGAGATTTGATTTGATTTATTTAATTTGGAATGTGATTTATTTAATTTGGAATGTGATTTATTTAATTTAGGAATAGGGATTTGATTTGATTTTTTATAATTTAATTGGATTTGATTTAATTTAGACATGTGTTTTAAATGTTTTAATTATTTTAGATTGGGCTTGAAGGCTTGGTTCTTTGGGCTTGGGCGTGTGGCTTTGGATGGGTGCGGGGGTTCGATGCTTAATATTTTAAAATAGGGATTAATCGAGCGAACTCGAGGCTAAACAATTGAATTAATTTTGACAAAGTATTTAATTTTCAATTTTCCCTTCCGACGTCCATTTCTCGTGACTTCCGCAACTTATCGGGTAGTACCTCCATACGAGGCTCATCATTGGGCTTATATGCAAAAATGCAGTGTCTACAGTCGCCCCCACTTTGATTGGCTTGTGCAGTATGTGACAATGACAATCCTATCAAAGTCATGCATGCATTTGTTTACTTACCTGGCTCACCAGCTATTGCTGAACTTACCGGTTGTTCTGAGATGCTTTAAACTGAGTTGATCTGGTGGTGAGGTGCTTCGACCCCTGGGATTTATTCCCAAACCACCGCGTGAGCTGCTTTTGATTTCTAGGCTTTGTTCCCAAACTGAATTAAATGGATGGCAAGGTGTTTTGACCTATGGGCTTTGTTCCCGAACCATCTCCGGGCTTTGTTCCCAGACTATGTAGAGAGTGGGTTTTGTTCCCGAACTGTGTTAAGAGTGGGCTTTGTTCCCGAATTGAGATGAGAGTGGGCTTTGTTCCCGAATTGAGATGAGAGTGGGCTTTGTTCCCTGGGCTTTGTTCCCGAACTGTGTTGATGTAAGATAATGGTTCATTTCCGAACCATTACTGATGTGAGATGATGGTTCATTTCCGAACCGTTACAGATGTGAGGTAGTTTATTTCCGATGCATTACTAGATGAGATGGTCCATTTCCGAATCATTACTGAAGTGATGGTCCATTTACGAACCATTACTGATGAGTGATGGTTCATTTCTGAACCGTTACTTGTTGAGATGGCGGTCCATTTCCGAACCGTTACTTGATGATATGGTCCATTTCAGAACTGTTACTGATGAGATGGTCCATTTCCGAACCGTTACTGATGAGATGGTCCATTTCTGAACCGTTACTGATGTGATGGTCCATTTCCGAACCGTTACTGATGAGATGGTCTATATCTGAACCGTTACTGACGAGATGGTCCATTTTCGAACCGTTACTGATGAGAGATGGTTCATTTCCGAATCGTTACTTGTTGAGATGGTCCATTTCCGAACCGTTACTGATGAGAGATGGTTCATTTCCGAACCATTACTGATGTGATGGTCTATTTCTGAACCGTTACTGATGAGATGGTCCATTTCCGAACCGTTATTTGTTGATATGGTCGATTTCTGAACCGTTACTGATGAGATGGTCCATTTTCAAACCGTTACTGATGAGATGGTCCATTTCTGAACCGTTACTGATATGATGGTCCATTTCCAAACCGTTACTGATGTGATGGTCCATTTCCGAACCGTTACTGATGAGATGGTCGATTTCCAAACCGTTACTGATGAGATGGTCCATTTTCGAACCGTTACTGATGTGATGGTCTATTTCAGAACCGTTAGTGATGTGATGGTCCATTTCTGAATCGTTACTGATGAGATGGTCCATTTCCGAACCGTTACTGACGAGATGGTCCATTTTCGAACCGTTACTGATGAGAGATGCTTCATTTCCGAACCGTTACTTGTTGAGATTGTCCATTTCCGAACCATTACTGATGAGAGATGGTTCATTTCTGAACTGTTACAGATGTGATGGTCTATTTCTGAACCGTTACTGATGAGATGGTTCATTTCCGAACCGTTACTTATTGATATGGTCTATTTCCGAACCGTTACTGATGAGATGGTCCATTTTCGAACCGTAACTGATGAGATGGTCCATTTCTTAACCGTTACTGATGTGATGGTCCATTGTCGAACCATTACTAATGAGATGGTGGTCCATTTCTGAACCGTTACTCATGAGATGGTCCATTTCCGAACCGTTACTGATGAGATGGTCCATTCTGAACCGTTACTGATGAGAGATGGCTCATTTCGAACCGTTACTGATGTGATGGTCCATTTCCAAACCGTGGCTGTTGAGATGGTCCATTTCTGAACGGTTAGTGATGAGATGGTCTATTTCCGAACTGTTACTGATGAGAGATGGTTCATTTTCGAACCGTTACTTGTTGAGATGGTCCATTTCCGAACCGTTCCTGATGAAAGATGGTTCATTTCCAAACCATTACTGATGAGATGGTCCATTTCCGAACCGTTAATGAACTAATGGTCCATTTCCGAATAGTTACTGATGAGATGGTCCATTTCCGAACCGTTACTGATGAGATGGTCCTTTTCCGAACTGTTACTAATGAGAGGTGGTTTATTTCCGAATCGTTACTGAGTTGAGATTGTGGTCTATTTCCGGACCATTCTTGATGAGAGATCATCCATTTCCGAACCGTTACTTATTGAGATGGTGGTCCATTTCCGAATCGTTACTTGCTGAGATGGTGGTCTATTTCCGAACCGTTACTGAGTTGAGATTGTGGTCCATTTCCGAACCGTTACTTGTTGAGATGGTGGTCCATTTCTGAACCGTTACTTGCTGAGATGGTGGTCTATTTCCGAACCGTTACTAAGTTGAGATTGTGGTCCATTTCCCGTGACTTCCGTAACTTATCAGGTAGTGCCTCCATACGAGGCTCATCATTGGGCTTATATGTAAAAATGCAGTGTCTACAGTCGCCCCCACTTTGATGGGCTTGTGCAGTTTGTGACAATGACAATCCTATCAAAGTCATGTATGCATTTTTTTACTTACCTGGCTCGCCAACTGTTTCTGAACTTACCGGTTGTTCTGAGATGCTTTAAATTGAGTTGATCTGGTGGTGAGGTGCTTCGACCCCTGGGATTTATTCCCGAACCACCGTGTGAGCTACTTTTGATTTCTGGGCTTTGTTCCCAAACTGAATTAAATGGATGGCGAGGTGTTTTGACCTATGGGCTTTGTTCCCGAACCTTCTCTGGGCTTTGTTCCCAGACTGTGTAGAGAGTGGTTTTTGTTCCCGAACTGTGTTGAGAGTAGGCTTTGTTCCCGAATTGAGATGAGAGTGGGCTTTGTTCCCTTGGCTTTGTTCCCGAACTGTGTTGATGTAAGATGATGGTTCATTTCCGAACCATTACTGATGTGAGATGATGGTTCATTTCTGAACCGTTACTGATGTGAGGTGGTTCATTTTTGAACCGTTACTGGATGAGATGGTCCATTTCTGAACTGTTACTGATGTGATGGTCCATTTACGAACCGTTACTGATGAGTGATGGTTCATTTTTGAACCGTTACTTGTTGAGTTGGCGGTCTATTTCCGAACCGTTACTTGATGAGATGGTCCATTTCAGAACCGTTACAGATAAGATGGTCCATTTCCGAACCCTCACTGATGAGATGGTCCATTTCTGAACCGTTACGGATGTGATGGTCCATTTCCGAACCGTTACTGATGAGATGGTCCATTTCTGAACCGTTACTGACGAGATGGTCCATTTTCGAACCGTTACTGATGAGAGATGGTTCATTTCTGAACCGTTACTTGTTGAGATGGTCCATTTCCGAACCGTTACTGATGAGAGATGGTTCATTTCCGAACCGTTACTGATGTGATGGTCTATTTCTGAACCGTTACTGATGAGATGGTCCATTTCCGAAACGTTCCTGATGAGAGATGATCCATTTCTGAACCGTTACTTGTTGAGATGGCGGTCCATTTCCGAACTGTTACTTGCTGAGATGGTGGTCCATTTCTGAACCGTTACTGAGTTGAGATTGTGGTCCATTTCCGAACCGTTACTTGTTGAGATGGTGGTCCATTTCTGAACCGTTACTTGCTGAGATGGTGGTCTATTTCCGAACCGTTACTAAGTTGAGATTGTGGTCCATTTTCGAACCGTACTTGTTGAGATGGTGGTCCATTTCTGAACCGTTTCTGAGTTGCGATTGTGGTCCATTTCTGAACCGTTACTTGCAGAGATGGTGGTCCATTTCCGAACCATTATTAAGTTGAGATTGTGGTCCATTTTCGAACCGTTACTTGTTGAGATGGTGGTCCATTTCCGAACCGTTACTGATTCGCTTGTCTTTGCTATTTTTTCCTTTTTTCTTCGAAACCTGCGAACACAAAATATAAATTGCATGTATATGATGTGTATGCATGTTTGCATGTATTTATTTCCTATTCCGGTGGGTTATGCCTTCCTTGTGTTCTTTGGTACCCTTTGCCTACAAAAGTCTTTGGTCGCCCCCTAGGTCTGCTTATAGTTTCCTCCTGCCAATTCTACTCTGGTGATTGCTCAGTTTTCTTTGGTCCCATGGCTCAAGATCCTGTTATGTCCCTTATTCACGAGGTGGTAGACTGGTCGCCCCAGACTTGTTTTAGCTTTATGCATTTTGCTACTTGCACTAGGTCAAAGTAGATCATGTGATGTGACGTTCCATATCAACATACTATACTGCCTCTTACAAAATAGTTCCAATAGTTATACATATTGTTGCCCTCAAAGGATGCCCAGTGTCGAAACCAGAGAACCTTCAAAGTACTCGATGCAACTCAAATCTGAGAGTTTGAATAAATGATCTGAACCAGACTCAAAGTGTATGTGTGCCCAGGTTCTTTTACAACTTGATCCTTAGGTAAGCCAACTCAATGATTTTATTTCAAATAATAGGATCGCTGGGTCAAACCAACCTAGATGTCTTGATCATGCTCTGAAAATACTTCTTCGTACTCAATATAATATGGTTTTATTTTTCTTTTCTATCGTCTCTTTTCTTTTCTTTTTCTCTCTTTTTTTTTTCAACATACTTACCCTTTAAGGTAGCATTTCTTCTCACGGTGGTCCTAATACTCGCCCATGGGTAGCTTCACGCTTATCGGTTATAGGTGGTTTATATTTTCTACTTTAGAGACTTTTCTTTTATTTCCAACCATACCA